>JAUZST010022770.1:0-31767 GCA_034779995.1 Parotocinclus haroldoi
GTGTGTGTGTGTGTGTGTGTGTGTGTGTGTGTGTGTGTGTGTGTGTGTGTGTGTGTGTGTGTGTGTGTGCGCGCGTTGTAAAACAGGAAGAAGTGTACAGGGCTACTACAAAAGGCTTAATTGAAGGCCTCATTTCAGGATACAATGCCACTGTGTTTGCATACGGACCCACAGGTTAGTGCATTACCATTATGAGTTTCCATTAGAAGCCTTAAAGTGCTGCTAAAAATATATATCATTTTTATCTGTTAAAGGTATGACTGTATGTTTTTCTGGTCACTCTCTGTGCAATTGTAACTTCCTTTATCCTCACCTCACTTTTCTATGCATAACTACAAAGACATGAAATACATGGATCTTGTTCTGGTCTGTGTGGAGCAAAAGGATTTATTAAGAATGCATGGTGTACTTAATTCACAAAATTAAAACACTTTAGTGGTGAAAGTAAAAGAGATAACCTTTTTAAGTCTTTTGATAAATTTTGTTTTGGTACAAATGAAATGACTAAATGCTTTTATCCAGAGTGCCCTACAGCTGACAAAAACGTAAAATTCAAGCAATTATGACTTAAGAATTTTAGTGCCAGTAGTGGCAGCTTGGCAGAGGTGGCATTTATAGCCTGCACCTTCTGAGCTACAGTCCAGTACCTAAGCCACCATAAACCTTATTATAGTATATTATTTGGTTTATGTACTCTATTTGATTCGTCATTACAGTATTGTTAATATTCGCTCTATATAATATAGTATTATCCTCAATTTGCATAGTCGTAATATATAAATAGAAATAATTCATTTTAATATTCATATTTAGCTTCTGTTTATTTAGCTATTATTAAAAGCATATTAATAAATCATATGTAATGAAGCATTTAAGAATCATTCTTACAGGATATCATCTAGGCTTCCCAATGAGGTTGGGTTACTTTTTCTGTTTTGGTCTTCCCAAGGATTCTTCCTTAAATAAAATAAAGTTTAGGGAGTTTTCCCTTGCCACAGCCTCGCCAGGCTTTTCTCTGTTAGGCAGCTCTGTTGTAAAGCTGTCTAAATTTGACTCCACACGGTTATGCAAAGGCGAATGATTCATGTTCTCCCATCATATTTTCACAATATTCCAAAGAGCATCTTGTGATGCTACTGAATGGCTTTCTGTGTCTCTATAAATGCTTTCTACAGCTAAGGTCAGGTGACTGTGGCGGAAAGTATATGACAGGCAGCAGACCTTGATCCTATAGGAATTGTCGCAAACCTCCTGCAGTAGGAATCCTTCTACATTACATTAACATTTATATTTATGTCATTTAGCAGATGCCCTTATCAGGAGTGACTTACAGTTGATACATTCTCACAATACAAACTATTATGGGTTAAGGACCTTGTTCAAGGATCAACAGTGGAAGCTCGGTAGAGGTTGGATTGGAATTACTTATTTAGGTTTTAGGCTTTTGGCCCTTAACATAGAAGTTATATAAATATAAAGTTTAGTTCTGTGTTGAGATTATTCACATTTAAATCTTGAGGTGACCTCTTACACACACTGGCCCACACCAAGGTCCAGGTGTTGTCAGGTTTAATCCACTGTTTAGGCTGACTCTGATTAGGCTGCTCTTTAGAAGAGGATTTCCATTAATGGAGTCCTTGTTTATTTTAACTACCTGTTGTCTCTAAAGTCAGCATAAGGTCTTTAGCTGCCTGAGAGCCATCTATAAAGTCCCTGGATACATAAAAGCTGCTTATGCAGCAACAGGTTAAACACCAGTGTCCTGCTTCTTATTAAGGGAATTGCCTTTGACTTTTCATGTTGGGTAATTGAAATAAATATGTCTATATTACAAATACTAGAGACACAATGTGGATTGTTGATATAAAATAGTAAAGCACAATAAAAGCATGTGTTTTTTTTAAATATTCTGCATACGTGTGTCCATGTTCAGGCTGTGGGAAGACCTACACTATGCTGGGAACAGACACAGAGCCTGGCATATACGTTCGGACTCTTAACGACTTGTTCAGAGCCATTGAAGAAACAAGTGATGACATGCAGTATAGTGTCTCAATGTCCTACCTGGAGGTAAGATCTTAATTATGAACACACCGTCCCACTGAAGTGACTGTATATCTGTAGCAATGGAAGGACTGTTGGGGTGCACTAAAATGGAACATTCACTGGGGGGCATTTCCCTCACAATGGGCATGCAATGCATTTAAGCATGCACACATCCTGACCCTGCTTTCCCCAGTTGTTTTCCCATGGTTTAAGCTCAAAAACGTTATATGGATGAGACAGAAGTCTATTACAGGGCTGGTTAGGGGTTGCTGTTGCAGCACCAGAGGACCGGCATCCCCAACCCAAGCAAATGACACCACTTAAGTTCCTGCATTGGTGGGATAGCAAATTGACTGTGCCGACCCAAAAATATATAAGGATTGCAGACATGAGCCATTTAACGACCGTATTATTCTCTGTGAAACAGGTCTCTAATCGAAATGATAACCAGATGATACCATAGTCACATTGCACAAGAAAACTGTGGTACCCATTCATAATGCATCAAAGATACAGCTGAACACATTAGTGGAACGCTACCATTCACAAAGTCGAAACTGCTCCGCATATCACTTCCTCACTTCCAGGAAATACACAAGCACACATTAACAGTCACACACTGTAGAACCAAAATCTAAACACGCACAATGACTTATAAACATAAAATACATACCTAGCATGCTGCACACCACCATGAGGGAATGGGTCCACTTAAACTTTAATTTCCAGAGCAGAGCAGAGTAAATCCAGCAATGTGCTACTAGTAGGAAGTCATAGAGGAAAAGGGGACTGGTGCTCGGCACTTCAAGTTAAGCCGGCAAAGCACTAGCGTTATGCAGACTACAAACTTTTAAGTTATAAAATCCTAAAAACCCAAGGTGATTTATCTCTGACTATTACATATGACAGTTATCTGGTTGGAATAAAGATTAGCCTGAAGGAGCCAGCATCCTGGTAGTAATAGTAGTAATCCACTTGTAATCTGCTGTTTACCACAAACATCATAAATCCTCTGAACCTTTAATCTCAACAAAATGGGACACTGACCAGACAAACTGTGTGTTTCAAATGACCTCAAAACCACCAATCTGTACTGTATGATCATTTATTTCAGTAGATTTTTTCTTCTTATCCTAAATACTTCCAGCACATATTCTATCCCACAGACATCTTGACTCGTTCAAAGTAATACTTCACATCCACATTGTCCTAAAGTTTACTTGGTGTTGTGTAAGTACTGTGGAATTGTTTGATTAAAACGAAAAAAAAAAAAAATACTCTTAGAGATCTTCTGAGAGAAATGACTTTCTGTTGTAAGAGTCCGAGCACAGTGTGAGAGAAGAAATCAAGAAAGAGTTGAAAAGCCTGTAAAGAGAAAGAGAGCTCGATTCAGTCAACAAGAGCCTGGCAGAAAATAGAAAGAGAAAGGAAACAAGATTGAAGGATTGTAATAAAAAAACTCTTTCAGGAATTGCAATGGTGCAGCTGTCAGGTCATCCACAAGGGCATAATCACACACAGGTTTTCATGTAAAGGTTTCAGCAGCACATTATTATCACAGAAATGCTTGGTGTTGAGAGTCGTTGCCCACTGCTTTGACCACCAGCTGACCTTCGTGTTAAAATGCTTTATACATAAATCAGGTTAAAAAAGGTTAAAAAAAATCTCCAGTGTGATGGACCTGCTCTGCTCTCTCTAAAGCCTGGATTATGAATGCGAGACATCTGCTCTTCTTGTTATTTTCATCAGGTTCACAGTCCTGGGTACAATCCCAGGGTAGAGTGGTCTGGGTTCTTTCTGTCTGGAGTCTGCATGTCCTCCCTGTGTGTTCATGGGTTTACTACGGGTACTCTGTTTTCTCCCACAGTCCAAAGACCACAATCAACAATCCAATCTTAATGTATACAAATAAGTAAATCTATCTTTCTATCTATCTATCTATCTATCTATCTATCTATCTATCTATCTATCTATCTATCTATATTACCATATATATATGGTATATATATACAAAACCAGATTAAAAACCAGATTAACAAATTATATAACGATAAACCAAATAAACAACCTCATCAGGTTCATGCAGCTACACGTGACTGTTTTTGGCTGCACGGAGGGTGACAGTGATCCCTTTGGGTTTTCTAACACAAAGTCTCTAGAGATTCCTCATAATGGTTCAATAAAGAAAACACCCAGTAATTGGCAGCTCTGTGGATAAAAAAAAGTGTTGTTGATGAAAAAGCTATGGTTAAGGACTGGTTTGAGTTGACAGGATGGCTACGATAACTTAGATAACCAACAACCGTATAATGGTGGTGAGCAGAAAAGCATCTCAGAATGTGTAACCTTGTTAAATCTTGAGGTGGATGGGCTACAACAGTAGAAGACACAGAACCAGCAGTGGGCACAGCCTCACCAAAACTAGACAATTAAAAACTGCCTGGTCTAATGAGTCTTGAATTATGTAAATAGATGAAAACTCACTTTCTTATCCAGTCAGGGATGCGGGAAAGCCGGTATGACATATATGATCCTTATATTATTACTGAAACAACAAATCAGCAACATCAAATATGATGGCTTATGCACAGCACTCTATTGTATTAACTAATGCTTTTCATTGTAGACTTACATGTAGTGCTTAAGTGATGCTAAGATACTGAAATTGTCTATGCTTTACAGATTTATAACGAGATGATCCGTGATCTGTTGAATCCATCCACTGGGTTTTTGGATCTAAGGGAGGATTCAAAGGGAGAGATTCAGGTAGCTGGCATTACAGAAGTCTCCACCATCAATGCCCGTGAGGTGAGTAACATTTATAAGATGTAGATCATGTAGATATTAGACATTTTTAAGACGTGCTTAAAACTCAGGATTTTGCAAGGTAAATTTTTGACTAAGACGCTGTATAGGAGACAGCATAATTGGCTCTGATTTCTTGTAGGTTTTCATGTAGATGCCACCCCTGTCTATTCTATTAATATTATATTGGACAAGTTATACAACGTATGCGAGTAATGAGAGTAAAGACCATTTCATTAAACATGGCCTAAAACATGACCTCACACTCAAAGTCTAGTTTCCATTATCTATCAGGTCATAGCTTTGTGTTGTTCACACTTACATTTACTGAGCTGCCATCTACACATCATAAAGCTACAAATGTAAGTCATATCACCTGGACCATATCACCTGAACCCTACTATAATCCTAACTGCTCAAAAACGTAGTAAAAATGCAACATGATTAGTGCATTTAAAACTAGTACACCATAAATATATCACAGCAGTTAAACCCTTTATAAAGGACAAATACTTATTCTCTCCATAACCCTTCATTCTGCATTACTTTCTGCGAATCAGATTATGGAACTGTTGATGAAGGGGAACAAGCAGCGCACTCAGGAGCCAACCGCAGCTAATCAGACCTCCTCACGCTCCCACGCCGTGCTGCAGGTGGCCGTGAGGCAGCAGAGTCGCTGCAGAGACGTGCTACAGGAAGTTCGCTTCGCCCGCCTATTCATGATTGACCTTGCTGGCTCGGAACGTGCTGCTCAGGTAAAGCAAACAATTACAGTGTGTTTGTTTGTGTGTGAGACAGAAGTTGAGAAAATGTAGATAAATGTATCTCATGTAGGGCGCACACAACTTTGCAGACAGTGGTTGATTTCCTGACTATGAAAATGGTCCACTTAGGAAATGGATACACTATGAAGCATTCTCTAAGTCACTTTGGGAAATTTTTTCTGATAAATTTGTGACAAAGTCTTTACTAGAAACTAATAATAGTGGTCTAAGTGCTACTTTCGGAAAAGTCAACACAATCCTGACTTGGGAATAGGATTACATCATTGTACATTATTCAGAAGCTACAAATTCAGTGATTGCAGAATGAAAGTGAAGTTGTCCCTCAAGTTATCTTGGGCTTGGGCTGTTAGACATAATCAATTTCCTTTTCCTATTTCAGACACAGAATAGGGGACAGAGGCTGAAGGAAGGAGCTCATATAAACAGGTCTTTGCTGGCACTGGGGAACTGCATCAATGCTCTGAGTGAAAAGAACGGCAACAAATATGTCAACTACAGAGACAGCAAGCTGACGCGCCTGCTTAAGGTGAAGGCATAAAGCTAGCTGTCTAATAGCCTAATCTGCTACCATGTTTATGCTGCTCTGTGGTGAATAAATATCGTCTTGTATCTTGTCTCTGGCTGCCAGGACTCTTTGGGTGGGAACAGCCGGACAGTAATGATCGCTCATATAAGCCCTGCCTCCTCTGCTTTTGAAGAGTCTCGAAACACTCTGACTTATGCCGATCGTGCCAAAAGCATCCGTACACGGGTGAGGACAACACAGACATGTCCCTTGTCGATCTTCGGCTGATGTTGTATTGAAACGTAACAATCCATAACCATGTAAGATGTGGCTGTGACAGAGTCCAGTTTGTCCGAAATGTCGTTTCCCAACTAACCCCATTCAGGTGAAGCGGAATCTGTTGAACGTGTCTTACCACATTGCCCAGTACACCAGCATCATCTCTGACCTTCGCAGTGAGATCCAGAGACTGAAGAAGAAGATCTCCGAGCAGGCCAGCTGTCAGGGCAATACTGATCGAACGGATATACGCCATGTTCAGGGTATTCCTACATCAATTCATTAATGTTTGTTACACGGTCAGGGAATTGGCTGGATGGGCTACATTTACACATTGGTGCATTTGTTCAGCAGACAATTTATTCAAAACGACAATGCAATCCAAGCTCAAGAGCTCGACAGTGACAGCTCGCCTTGATAGAATTTCCTGAGCAGAACTTCTGAGCTGCCAATCACCTTATATTGACTTTAGTCAATGTACAGTTCATGTCCCTGGTCAGATTTTCTCCAGTTTATTAGGTTTAGTCACTTATATGACGCTGTCATTGTCTTTCTATAAGCTTAACTCAAAATGCTTGAATGTCCTCTGATGGCTCCGGCACCTACCCCTAAAAAATACAAGGTGCAGGCATACACTTTCTCTAGGTGAGATGTGATCTCCCAACCTGCCTTTCTCCCTCAGATGCTGTTGTCAAATGTGCTAGCCCATCAATGTGTCGATCACAAACATCGAGTCCCTTAGTGGTGGTGTTGGCCTGACCCTAGGAATAGCCGGACAAGTAGCATCATGCTCCCAGTGGCCACAACGGCTTATTGAGGATGGGTGCTGCATAAGTGGCGCATTCCTCCTCTTCCTCCCTTCCACCAGCCTCAGCAGATGATTTTTAATCACCTGAGGCTTCAGCTTTTATAGCTTATTTGCACAGCTGTCAGGTATTGACACAGACCCCTTACCAGCAGCCATAATTACTGAGATCTGACACTTAGAGCGGTGTTTTAACCTATCGTACTCTGTGGCTCACCGTCTCCCCCGTGTGGTGTTGTAGCAGAGGTGCAGGCTCATTCCATACAGCAGAGCCGAGCTGAGATGGACCAACTGAGGGAGCAGCTGATCGAAGCTTTCAGGCAGCAGATGGAGATCAGAAAGCGTCTGATGGAGCTGGACAACACCAACATGGCGATCCAGATCGACACCTCCAAACACCTGCTTACCATCACAGAGTAAGCACTGCACACACACAAGCCAGAAATCTGTGGTTTCACATATGTATTTAAATATTCCTGTAATAGAAGACACTGTGACAGTTCATAGTCAGTCCAAGAATGAGTGCCACTTTATTAAAGATATCTGTGGGAGAGCAAAACTCGCAGGACCTATGTGTGCATGGACCCTATATGTGGCAAAGTATCCAGGGCTAGGTAGAATTCTTCACCCAAGCTAACCCTAGTTTAAATGTCACACTAAAATATTCATCTAAATCATCCGATTTAAATTAAGCAAATTTATTCAGAAGTTATAAACACCCATCACGGTTACTAACCATAAAAATCTCTTAGCGACAGCCAACCGTATCTGTATGTGGCACCGTTCATTGCTGGAAGGCACTCTGTGTCCGTTGGTTTGCCTTTTAGACTGCTCAGTCGAGTTCCCTGGATAGTTCCATGGCCAGTCTTTGATTCGGGGCTGGATGAGGGTCACTGTTGCAATGCTGGAGATAATAACATTTGCATGTGACAACCAACCTGGCCGAAAGGCATTGCTGGAACTTGAATGTGTGTTTCTGTGGTAGTTGATTTTCTCCTTAGACTGCTATCTATTAGTCCATCACAGCCCTGATTAGTGGTCAGTGAATAATCCCTAACTAGTCTTCCTTCCCTCAGAGACAGTCAGCTACATGTGACAACAGGGCTACATGCGACACCCAACCTGGCCAGAAGGCACCACTTTGATTCAAATCTGTGTATGTGCAGTCTTTGGTTTACATGTGAACTGTGGTAGCATAGTGGTTAAGGTACTGGGCTCTGGACCTAATGGTCCAGGGTTCAATCTCACATCTGCCAAGCTGCCACAGTTGGGTTCTTAAGCAAGGTCCTTAATCCACCATTGCTTGGATTGTTGGACTCGATAAGGGTGTCGCTAAATGCTATAAATGTACATTTAAATGTACTTCTTCTTAGACTGCTGAGCCAGTTGAGTGCCCTGAATGGAGTGTTATTTGATCACATGGCGGGGTGGGCTGAGCCCCTTAAATGTTATCAGTTTAAAGCTGGCATTTGAGTAACAGAACTTTTATCCGGTTAAGTCAGCCAGCACACAAAACCTGTGTCATTATCTGAAATTTGTTTACTGTCTCTAAAGTTGGGAGCAGGAACGGCGCAGAAATCGAACTAAGTGGCAGAGTGAACGCAGGAAGGAGAGCTTTAACAAAGATGAGAGCGAGAAAGATTCAGACACTCCGGAGTCTCCTCCGGACAACACAGAGACTCAGGAGGTGGCCATAGCCAGAGAACAACTGGTCACACTCATGGCTGAACAAAAGAAAATCCGCAAACAAAAGGTAATCACTTAAAAGTCTCATGCTAATGAAAGAGATATGACACATTTCTAAAGACATATAGATGTGCTGTTTTAGCAGGGTTATAATGACCATATGTAACATATCATCAAGGAGTGAGCCAAAAACCTTAAACATGTATTTGATAAGAAAAGATAGGATAAGCATTATTTTCATTGCACAATAAGTTATACAACAAATTTGAAAATTTGTTGTGCCATAAAACTCTTTTCCACTGATCTTCATTCCAATCTTTGTGAGCTTCAACATATCATAGGCATAGTTTTCTTGGCTTTTACCCTCCCAAAAAGACCATTCCTGTCCGTTGCTGCTATTGCTTAAGTGTAAGGGAGGATACACTGAATACTTGCCACTGAAGCCTAAAAGCAGTTTTTCAAGTTTTTGCACTTTATAACATGCATACAAATACAGGTTATATTCTAACATACAAACTGAGAAATTATATTTGGTCTGACAAATTAACAATGGTATTTCTAATCTAATGGTGGCCTAAGATTTTAGCACAGTGCTGTAATTTAGAGCATTAACACGGCACAGTTCATAGTAGCTACATGCTTAGTACTGGATAACCATTTGGCTGTAGATCCAACTAACTCAATAGATCTGTAAAAATTTAAGTATTCATTTAAAAGAAAGTATTTTGGACCTCCTGGTGCATCGGCAATTAGGTAGTCCATCACACTTTTGACCCAGGTAAGATATCACACAGACCCCTGCAAGCCCTGAGTGATGGACCAGCACCTATCCGTGCTTCCTATTCCACCCTCTGCAACTCTGACCAAAGTAAAACAGGGGTTCAAACGAGAGAATACAATAAATAAAATCAGTATTATATCACCGCTATTAGACACCACATTGCCTTTGAAAAAATGTTTTACATACAGCTTGTATGTCATTTTGCTGTGCTTTGCAGGCCGAGCTCGAGCATCTCCTGGTGGAGCTGCGTCAGAGAGGCCGTCACTTAGAGGAGCTGCTGCCATGCAGGGTGAGCTCAGAGGAGCAGCGGGAGGTTCTGGGACTCCTCTGTAAGGTGCACGAGCTTGAGATCGAGAACACAGAGATGCAGTCTCATGCACTCCTCAAGGACAATGTGATACGGCAGAAGGACGTGGTGGTGCAGCGCTTTGAGCAGCACCGACAGCTGTGCCACAAGATCATCCAGCAGCAGCGACAGTTCATCGACAGTGAGTCTGCGGAGTCAGAGCAGATGTGAAGCTGTCTCTCCAGAATATCACTCAGTCCTGATGTTTTGATATCTGTTTCTAATGTACAGATCACAGCCTGCTAGTACCTCCACATCTGCAGGAGCTTTATGACATGTACATTAGAGAGATGGATGAAAGAAACTTGGACCCTGTAACGGCTTTAGACAAGACTCTGAAGGTGTGGTAACATCTTGTGTATTATACAAACTCGTTCCACTAACTCACAAAATACTACTAATAATATTAAATAATCTAAAAAATATATTATTTGGTACGGGGAGGAACTGACATAGGTGAAAGTGTGAGTTGATTTTAAGTGTGAGTTGAGTGGATGGTATAGACATGTTTATTGTGCTGGATGAACACTGAGAGAACATGGCAAGGTGGCTAAGCTAACAAAAATGCTAGATGGAAGCGTAGAGGCAAACAGACCATGCTAAATACAAAAGCAAACACTGGCACGCAACACTAAGACACATGAACAGAGAGCTACTACTAAAACAGTTATTAAAAATGCTAAATGTTTTAATATGAAAACAGGGGGCTATTGGCTAATGCTAACATGGAGACATGAGGTAAACGAAAGGTTAAAAGGAGACATGCTAATCATGCTCCTTGTGGTATTATTAGATTGGATGCATAAGTAGACAGAGAATCAAGAACATACGCATAAGTTTGGCACATTTATTGAAGAACAGACAAATTTATCTCTGAAATGTAATACAAAGGCAGCACTGCCTCACAGCAAGAAGGCCCCGGGTTCAATCCCAGGGTGGAGCGGTCTTGGTTTTAGTCTGTGTGGAGTCTGCATGTCCTCCCTGTGTCTGTATGGGTTTACTCTGGGTACTCCAGTTTCCTCCCACAGTCCAAAGACATGTGTGTTAGCTTAATTGGTGTCTTTAAAATTGGTCCTTAGTGTATGACTGTGTGTGTGCACCCTACGATGGATTGGCGTCCCATCTAGGGTTGTTCCTGCCCTTGTGCTCAGAGTTGCCAGGTAGGCACTGGATGGCCCGCGACCCTGTGTGGATTATGAAGATAATGGATGAATGAATATAATACTAATATGATGTTAAAACTATACCCTGATTATGTATATTTACAACTGTATCATTACTTATTAGGAATTTATGTTGTACTTTGGAAGAACATAATGTACGCTTGGACATTGCAGGACTAATTTTCAATCTATAGGTTCTAAGGCTTACCAGTGCTTAAGCTGTATTTCACAAGAACAGTTTCTTCCCCTCTGCCACTGGACTCATGAACACTTTATAATCACGTTACTAAAATCTCTACCTCAAGAACTCTAATACTGCATTTTAATTACAATTTCAAGTAGCACTGTTGCTCTTTGTTGCACATACCTTTATACAGTATTTTTTATCTTATTTTATTTTATTTTGTATTTAGATATTTATTTTGTATTTAGTTTTTTTATTACAGTGTGATATTCTTCATGTTTCATGTGCACCTTTATGCCGAAACAAATTCCTAGTCTGTGAATTCTGTTCAGTGACAATGGCAGTAAAGTCCGATTCTGATTCTGATTTCCATCAATGACCTCATTTTCTTTCCCTGTTGTTTTTTGTTCCTTCTTTATTTCTAGGAGGGTTCCCTTCCCAAAATAGCCCTGCCTAGTAGAGGACGTGATCCACTGCAGGACCTGGACTCGGATCAGGAGAGTATACGCACACTGGGATCAGAAACCAGACAAGGAAGGATTAGAGTGCGAAGGCATACTTTGCCACCCATTCTTCCAGAGCCTGACAGGTAAAAATGTTACCTGTTCAATCGCTGCTGAGTCCCACTATGTTGGACTATGTCTGTAGGGTGTATGCTCTGCAACATCAAGACTGTCATGCCCTTTAAGACCTCCCTTGTATGGTGCGCTTCAACATGTGACCAGTTTTTGGATAGGAACCTAACGACCCATCTGCATTTAGTAATTTGCTCTTTTAGCAAATGCTCTTATCCAGGGTGATTTACTACTTATACAGTCTTACAATCGAAGCGAATGTGGATAAAGAGACTTGCTAAGGAACCCAACAGTGGCACCTTGGCAGGGGTATGACTTGAACCCTGGACCTTCTGGTCAATAATTCAACAGACCACACCCACCCCCATACACCGTACTACACTCAAAAGGATAAGAAAGTTTAAACAGTGAAAATATGAATGGAACTTTGTAAGGAAATGTTTTGGTTCTGGATCACTATAGTTACATGGTCCAAGTGTTCAGTGTTTTCAGTTAAAAATATGGCTTAGCCTATACTTCTGGTTTCTTTAAACATTGAGTGTATATGGGTTCAACTTGCAGACAGCTTTTTACAGCTCAACATTTAAACAGCTGCTATGTAGTGAGAATGTAGATAAAAAATTCTCAGGGTGTCCTTCCATCCATCCATTATCTTCCGCTTAGTCCACACTGGGTCACGGGCCAGAGACTTTAGAGACATCAATTAACGTATTAACCAATTAACTGTGGGCAGAAACTAGAGTACCTGGAGTAAACCCACACAGACACACTCCACACAGAAAGGACCCAGGCCACTCTGCCCTGGGATTGAACCAGCAGTGCTACCCACCGAGCCACCGTGCTGCCCCATTCCCAGTGCAGTTTGTGTCAACTTGAGAATAAATTCTCTGGACACTGATCAGACCAAAACTACATGAACTCTTTTTTCACTTTATTTGTTTATTTAACATTGCATCTATATCAATGCTTATTCACAACAGGAGCAAGGTTACATCGACACTAGTCAGACACATTTACACTGGGATTATTTAGAGCAACTAATTAACCTAAGGCATGTTTCTTTTTCCACAGTGATAGCAACCGTGTTTTTAAGAGCAGCCCTCATGCTAAGCAGATAAAAAACACCGTGGTGATGACTCCTCCACCCATTCATATCAATGGGCATGGCAATCGAGAGGTGAGCAACACTGTACACTTCAGGATGTACAAATATAGGACTTAAACATAGGTGAGGCTGACATACACAATAAGGTGCACCTTGTGGATGCGATTAACACTTTGATTGTATGATTGTGTTGTGGAGGTCCAAGTAACATTTATCAGTTACATTTTACAAGCAGAAAATGAAGAATTGCTAGTAAACCTTCATTTTTTTTCATTTAAAGGTAAAGGTAACAGTAAAATTGGTTTTCATTTAGCGTTATTGTTGCTTGAATTCACTTAAAAAAAGCCTACCCACTTAATATATTAAGTCTGGTAAAAAATCTTTAAGACTGGAGTGAACACAATACCTGTTTGAGATTCGCCACTTTTCGATCACATTGTTCGATCAGCTGAGCTCCTGTTTGAATGTACACAGTATGTTTGAGTTTCACTGGGTCTAAGAGGCTTCCCATGACAGAGCTGGCCCTCTTTATGAGTTTGTCCAGTCTCTTCTTGTCTGCCGTTGAGATGCCACTGCCCCAACAGACCACTCCGTAAAAGATAGCAGATGCCACCACTGTGTCAAAGAAGATCCTTAAGAGTTTTGACTGCACTCCAAATGACCTTAGTCACCTCAGTAGGTAGAGTCTGCTCTGGCCTTTTCTATAAAGTTTAATAGTGTTGACTGGCCAGTCCAGCTTGTTGTTTAGGTGAACACCCAGGTACTTGCCTGCACCTGTGGTAATCCGCCACCAGTTCTTTGGTTTTCCCCGCATTTATCTGGAGGTGGTTCTGCAGACACCAGTCCACAAAGTCCTGAATCAGTCTTTTTTACTCACTGTCCTCCTCATTAGTAATGAGTCGGAAGACCGCTGAGTCATCAGAGAACTTCTGGAGGTGACAGTTCGGTGAGCTGTGTGTTAAGTCAGCAATGTACAGGGTGAAGAGGAATGGTGCCAGGACCGTTCCCGTTGTGCTGCTGACCACCTTATCAGACACACAGTCCCTTGCCCTCACATACTGTGGTCAGTTGGTGAGGTAGTCCGGAATCCAGTTAGACAGGTGACTTCTTCACTCTACTAAAGGACTGTTCCAGCTTGTCCTTCAGGAACCCTGGCTGTTTCCACAGTGCTCCTGGGCTTCTCCAGGTGAGAAAGAGCTATGATAGATAGATGACAGCATCATCAACCCCGACACCAGACTGGTGGGCAAACTGAAGAGGGTCCATGTATGGACTCATCAGAGGACAGAGGTGGTTAAGGACCAGCCTCTCTAGTGACTTCATCAGATGAAAAGTATTAATAATTAATCATTAAGACTATAATAATGACATTAAATGTATAATATACCATATGAAATAAGTAAGTATTCCAACATGTTATTCATTAAACTCTTCATTTAAAGAGCAATTTTTGTCCTATATAAAATGAATGGCAGAATGTTTTGTCCATAATCCCAAGCAGCCCCACATGCTACCCTTTACTCTTTTGGCACTTAAATTCTGCTTTAATTTTAGGGTGTAATTAAAGCTCGCAGTGCTCAGTCATGTATATTTGTTCACTGATGTTATTTGCTTATGAGGTGTACAAACCGGGATGGGTTTTTTTACGTGGAGTTTTTTTTTACTGAAGTTTTGAATTTGTTTACATGGTAAGATGGGATTACAGTAGCCTATCGGTTAAGGTACTGGACTCAGATCTCACCGGGTTCAGATCTCACCTCTGCCAAGGTGCCAGGTTTGGGTCCTTAAGAAAATGCCCTTTGCCCACCATTGCTTAAACTGTAAGACTGTATGAGTTGTAAGCCACTCTGGATAAGGGCGTCTGCTAAATGCCGTAAATCTAAGATGATGACTCTTGAACAGAACTTTGACTGAATGTTTCAGTAGGGAATAAGAAAATAACTCGACAATTTGAACAACTGGCCTAGTGACACTGTGCATTGTTTATTGTTTATTGTTATTACCTTTTAAGACTAGAAAAAAATGTAAATCTTTTGGTTTCGTCAGTGATGAGTACATGTGATCCAGTAAGTGGCACCCTCACCCTCACCAAACAATCCCCCACCCCCTGCCATGGTGCAGGTGTTCAAGTGTATTTTAAGGAGCAAAAATGAAAAACTGGGCCTAAAATAAGACCAAAGGTCCTTTTCCAAATGTTTTACGACCAATTCTTCAGTTTGTATGTTGTCTGACTGTAAATTGAACCTATACACATGGCATTACAGTTTATTGTCTTTTCTTTCTGTAGCTATTGCCGAGTGCTCTTGAGGGTGCTCTGAGCTACAGCCTCCTAAGCCACAGTGTAAGCAGCCAACTGGACTCCTCACCAGAGAGCAGTGAGAATGGAACTGAAGCCCCTCTTACGCCGATAGGTGAAGGCTTGTTAATGTTTTCAGTTTTTAGTAAGTACCTGGCTTAGTAGTCATATGGCTGATTTCCTGGTCTGTTAAGACAATTTGATGCTTGATTTATCACAGTGACAAAAAATTGAAGAGTACTGTAGAAGTACTTGGTTTTACCAGCCAAGCAGTCTTGCAAGGTTCAGATAAACCAAACATTAGAAACCGCTTCACCTATGGTTGAAGATTTTGTTTGACTAAGCAATAATGTCCAAAAGAGTAAGTTTCACTCCAGTAGTGACCAGATGCAGAAATATACCCCCAAATTGAAACAGGAAGTACATAACCTCTCCCAGAATCTGAAATCAGCCAAGTTTCTACAGTGGGCATTTACCCTAAGTATAGCAAGACGTTTCTGAGATCTTGAAAAACAAATCTAATTTATAAACTAATGGGAAAGATGTGCACTAAAGGGAACACAAACAACTTTGACATGGATAAAATGTGACATAGAAGTCCATTACATTAAGTAAATAACATTTAAGTGCTTATATTTATTTCAGAAGCAAATTTTGTTATTTTAACATTGTGCATGCCCATACGACATAGCCCAAACATTTGACCGGTGCTGCATTTTTAATTTGAGTGGATCAGCAATACATTGTGAGGGAGGGTAGGAATTGCTGTTGCAGCACTGGGGATTGAGCTCCTCTTCAGGCCTCCATTGAGTGAGAGACTCAGTCAATCGTGTGTGTGCATGAGACAAGCTGTGTAACCCGAGCATCCTAAATGTTGTATATGTAAGTTATCCATATAGACTGAATGGCGAAATGGCTTGCAAAAAAGTATGTTTCATAAACTTTATATATGTTTGTAAATCTGACCTTTGTTATACCCCTCAGTCTCATGTGTTTATTCTTTTTTCGTTCAGAGAGGCAGAAGATTCTGAGAGGTGTGCACAGCATTGCAGTGAAAGCTGCTCGCCGCCGTTCCAAGGTGCTGGAGATAGACGCCCTGCGTGTTCCTCCTCCCCCTCTGACTCTGGACCACAAAAGAAACAAGAACAGTCTGTGTTCAACTGAGATGCCCTTGAAAGGGCAGGTGTTGCATCGAACCCGGCAGCCGAGCCCTGAGCTTCGTCATGCCACATCTGACGATAATTTGTCCAGCAGCACGGGTGAGGGGCCTGTCCAAAACAGCTCTTGGACAAGACCCAGGAACCGACAAGCAGTGCCCAGACACACTGGTACACGGGAAGTGGACTTTGAGGCTCGGAGACGTAAAAGAAGATCGCGATCGTTCGAGGTCACAGGACAAGCCGTGAGTCTTTATAGCACTTTCATGTCTATAGCAGTCATTCTTTTATTAAGACTAAACCTGCCATCATTTGACAATTTTGAAAATACTTGAATAACAACTGCATGCTAGTGCAGAAGTTTGTGAATAGTAATGTGGGTACAGCTCCCATTTTAAAGAGCCTTGGGACTGTGGAGCCATATGCAAAATGCAGTACATACACTGGAGGGCCTTACAGCCTTTAAAAGGCACCAGACCCTTTCTGACCGTTAGCCGGATCTCTCTGAATAAAGAAAAGTTAACACAACGTCAAAACTTTGATTGATTATACTGTGTAAATAAAACAATAATTGAAAATGGAAATGTACCTATGCAGTGGTATGTTTTTAAAACCATTTTTGCCTGCATGACCTAAACATCATCAGATTCTCACATAAAGTAGATAAATTCAATCCTGCTTATTCTTGACTTGGTGGATTCTTCTGTACAGAACAGCTTAATCTCTGGGATGTTGGTGGGTTTCCTTAAAGTAACTGCTTGCACAATATTTCTTTTGGATTAAGGTCAGAACTTGGACTCTATTTTGGTGTTTTTATATAGATAGTGTCTAGTGCCTGTGTGTCACATGATTTGCAGCAATGTTTTTTTTCTGGAGAGCAATGGCTATCTCAGACCACTGTTATTCAATGTTCTCATGATGGAGGATGCATGATGATGAACAATTAGCAAATGTGAGAGAGGCTTGGAAGTTATTTTATGATCTGTTGTAAGATACATGCCATGCTCTTAGAGTAATATTGATTGTTGACCAAATAACAATGGTCTTTAAATTCCCTATTTTGTACACAGTCTGACTGACTGACTGTGGCCTGTTGGAGCCTGATGAGCATCAACATCTCTTTTTTGGGGTCCCAGAAAACTCCTTTTATTCATTTTGTGCCCTTTTTTCCCTGTTTTGACCAGACTGTTAGATCCTCGCTCTGTAAATACAACAGTGTTGATGATATTATTGTGTCAAGTATTTGATTGGGTTATCTTTATCTACTTTTAGGATATGCTAAATACATTATGTTTTAGGTTGCATATGCCATTTAAAAAAAGTTTCAAACACCACCATTACTGACTTTCTAATGAGTATGCTATATTTATACTTATTTCCAACAGAGGTTGCCTTAACTGCTTTCCATTTGGAAAATCAACCTCCTACCTGTCTGAGTAGGAGTGCCCAAACTCTTGCATAAGCCTGTACAGTTAAGGCTCAAATCGTTGCCGTGGTTGCAGTGTACTTACAGTTCTTTAGCTTCTTTATTCACAAACTTCTCTGATCAAGATCAAATGATTGACTAAAAGTAGATCCTTTCTACCCACTAGCTAACACAGGGAAAGAACACAAGCCAGCGTTTCCGACCACTTGATAGCACTTCTGACCCCCACCTACACATTAATGGCCAACCACCTGCACCACTGTTGCGTCCTCAGCATAGAGCTGTGGTTCAGTTAGGAAAAGCCCGACCCATCCATGTTAACCACCAAACAGGTCAGTATCACACTCACAACATACAGCACGTAATGATACAGAATTAGGGCCAAAAGATTGAGACCCGTGTAAATGGTTCTGCTTTGAATTTAAGACAATGTTTTTTTGTGACCAATATAATGCAAATACCTAAAACACACATCATTTGAAGACCAAAGACAATGAAGAAATTCTGACTGGCACAAATTTTGTGCTTCTTTTCTAACCTGCCAGGATCAGCAGCAGATGCCTCCTTCAACCTTCCTACCCACCTTAACATTGCTAGGCAAGGAATCCAAACCAGGCAGCCTCAGCCGCAGCTCTACGTTACCAGCACCGGGGCTGTGGGTCATCGCACCCGTAAACACTGAGGTATCCATTACTTTCCTATCAACGACAGCACTGCACTGTGAGAAAGTCTCAACAGCCCAAACGCCATCACTAACATTACATCTACAGACTGAGATGGATCCACAGTTGTTCTTCCTCGCAAGTAATGCTGAAGTGAAACGAAGAACCCTGCATATTCCATCTTGTGCGTACTTTTCTGCATTTATGCTGAAGTGCTTGAAAGTTGCCTTCTACATTGAGCATAATACTTTTAATCATTTGTAAAGCCTACAATTTGCTAGTAATATGCACTGATTTATGTGGAAAACCCAAATAAATGACAACTTATTTCAGCTTAGCGTTTTGACAAAGGGTTCAAACCCGCCTCGATTGATTTTGGGCTTTCTTTGTAATTAGGCCTTACGGCATTTGTATTATGTGATTCTCAAAATTCATGAAAAGCACCTTAAAAACTTTCGTCAGTGTATTTTAGGTTGAATGTCATGTTTTTTTATGACTCCAGGCACATGCATAAGTCAGTTTTATCCACAAGGGAACAGTATATCTTCTAAATTAGGCAGCAGTCCCTAACCCTTAACCATTAATGGGTTACTGCTGTGGCTTGTAGCAAGTCTCAGAGGCCACAGTTATGATACATTTGTGCTGCACTTCCAAGTGTTGTAAGGTGTAGAATGAGAAGCACTGGAATAAGGAAAGCTCATTTCATAGTGTTCTCTGTGCTTTAGACACAGGCATTATAGGCTTACTAGGAATAATGTCTTCACTTCTGAGACATGAACGAAGCTTCTGTGGAATAAAGCACCAATGCATTTCCTCTGCTGATGTTGATGTTAGTGTTAACTGTAGGTGACTAATAGGATTTTCCTTTTTGTTTGCCACAAACTGGTACTTCAGCTGCATTTCTTTGTATATGTGTCCATTAGTAATTAGGACAAATAGTCCTGAATCCGGGGATGTTTTTAATCAACCTGCCTTGTCTTTTATGTTTATGTTCTTTTGTGTATTTCATTTTTTTTTCATATACATTTTCTACTCTTCATTTTGTACATTTTTTATTTGTATCCAAATAAAGCTGATTGCAAAAAGGCTTATTGTCTTGTATGTACAGTTGTTTTATGCATTATTATGCATTATGCTACTAGCTGAAGCTCGGCTGCCTTTTGTCAATGGTGTGATTCCCAGCCCAGATTTTCCCTTTGTAGAACTTGCATGTTCGCACTTTGTCTGCATTAATTTGTTCCATGTACTCCAGTTGTCGTTCACATTCCAAAGACACATGTTAGGTCAATCAGGGTCTCTCAAGTGTCCCAGCGTGAACGTGCCTGCACTTGTACATGGATTGGCACCCTGTCTCAGGTTGGTTCCTGCCCAGAGCAGTGCCAAACCAGGGCCTAACTGGCAACGGAGGGCACAAAGCAGGACCCAACCTAAGACAGGGTGCCAATCCATGTACAAGTGCAGACACGCTGGATTAAGTACTGGAAAAGGAGTACTGGAGGAGGACTGATCAAAAATCAATTTCTCTTCATCAGACTTCCTAATCTGATTTCTAGGCTTTAAGATCGACAAAATCTGAGTATGTTGTTTACAACATACATACATCACAACTTGGATAATCAGACAGCTGCACCTTTTGATATAGTCATTTTCTCGCCCGTTTAAGGGATGGTTTTCAAAGCAATGGGAATTTTTCACCGCATTCAAAGTTAACATGACAAAATAATGCCATATTTTGACAATGCAATTATTACTCATATTGCTTAAATTCGAGCAATTTTGCTTGAACGCACAAATGTTGTTCTATGTTTAAAAATTATCAGTGAAGAACATTGAACAAACATGGATAAAACACCATAGCCTGTGTGTGTTTATACACTTCCCGTTTTCAACAGACAACTCAAAGGCAGGTCCAGGTTTCCCCCCATATTTTCTGATATTTTATCTTATTTTTTTTTAATCTGCAGCGTAAATTCCCAACCCATTTCACTTATTAGAAACACTCTTAAAAATTGTACCCGACAGCTAAAGCGGAGCTGATTGTGTTTGTCCTTGCGAGATGTCCAAACCAACTGAACTTGTTCCTCTCCAGTAGAGCAGCACCTCTACTCTGAGGCTCGCCCAGTTTTCTGTTACAGTCTTTATGTCCAATTAATCCTGCATAAGAACTTTATTACCGCTTGTACCAGTTACCGTCTTTCACTGTGAAATCTTATGACCATAAGAGACAATGTCAGTATGTAATTGCCATTTGGAACTTGAATGACTCCACCTGGACTACTGCAGAATAATGTATGAACATAATGAATGGTGAGGATGCTCGTCTAAGGTCTAAAATGAGTTTATTCTTTATTTATTATGCTTTTAATTATATCTGTATGTATGCGTGGGATTTCATTGTGTACCCCATTCAATCAAACATATATGTTCAGCGGTATATGTTTCCAAAAAAAACATACTTTAGGTTTATTCTCTTTAGGTTATTTGTGGTGACCCACTTTTACAGTTTTATTAGATTGTTTGAATTAGCATCAATGGCAATGTTTATGACAGACACAAAGTTTTTATCAACACACGGGTCTTTGGGATGCAAAAAGAAACAAAAGTATCCAGAGTAAACCCACTCCGACGCGAACAAGACACAGGTGTCGAGATAGAACCTGGGATCTTAGAGCAGTGAAGTGACAGCACTAACCACTTCACCACCATCTTACCCTCACAACCAACCAAAACAGTCAAAATATTTGCTTTAAGGTTAGCATTAGGGGCAGGTGCAGGTGTAGCATTAGTTGATACTTATGTCATTGTTAGGTCCATACAGTGAAAGAGAGACAAATTGTGTGTGTGTGTGTGTGTGTGTGTGTGTGTCTGCCATGTGCTGGTACCCTGTCTTGGACCCTGAATCTGAAATGAAAAAGTGGAATTTAATCTTTGCATTAACTCTTTATATCTATCTATATAAGTCAAATGAAACGAGTGGAAACGACTAATTCAGGCGACTTTATAATTCCCAAACATCTGGAACGAATTGAAATCCGAGTCGACTCTAGTCCGAAAGGTGTGGAACCGAAGGTCGTTTGTCTTCCCATTTTGCTTTTTCTCTAAATTATGGGATCGTCCTGAATCCTCGAACTGGGGGTAATAGTCTGGAACTGACTCGATTCTGTAAATTGATTTCCACTACCTGGAATTAACTCTTGATCGACTCGTCAAATTCCCAGTATCTGAAGCAAAATCTGAATTTGTTTTCGACTCCAAAATTTGTGGAACCGAACAGGCATACTGTACATATGCCCCTATGTATAGTGGGGGATAGAACGGTGCCCTCTGATTGGCCAGCGCCATACGCCCTGTTGGCTCTGCTGGTTAGAGGAGGAGGAAGCTTATTTGCTCTTTATACACTGCTGGAAGAGTGACTGTGTGTTTATTGTATTTACACTGGAAACGGAAATGTCCAGCGTTTACGGCGTTGCGTTCATCAAGTGAAGGAAATGTCCTAGAAGAAGGGCATGCCTTAATGTACTTCATACGTAAGTGGGTTTGGGGTGAGTGAGCGTTCAATGCAGGACTGAGTCCAATGTTTTGTCACTAGGTTAGCATAGCTGCTGTTACTACTACTAGGTGAGCTAGCATGACACCTGGCATTTGCTCGCTATTTCTTCTTAAATAAGGGCTTTATTTACAGACTTCGTGTTTTAGCACGAAATGCATGGAAACTGTACAGACAGTCTTTGCTGCTCATTTTCCCAAATCGATATAACTCGTCTTTCCTATATTACAGTGACCTGGGATTGGAACTGCAGGGTAAGTTATTTGTGGTTAGTGTGAACCCATCGCATACCTAAACCATGTTGTGATTTTTGACTTTATGCCCGTTTACACTAAGCCAGTTTTTTTTTGGGACCCTTAAGCCTTCCCTTATACGTAATATACATACTGGACAGTAGACCAGAAGATTCAGTGTTGATGATACCTCTGCCAACCTGCCACTGGTGGGCCCTTAAGCCATAATCGCTTTCGATCCATAAACGTTATCAGTTGGGATTCTTTGGGTAAAAATGTTGGCTGTCCGTCAATGGAGAGGCACCACCAAACATCACACATGACCAGGTATTATGTGAGTGCTGGACCGTTCTCACCATAGGTGAAGTGTTGTGTATGTGCTTCTGCTTAAGACTGTTGGTGTACAAGTAAGACTTGGTCAAGTGTGATGTTTTGTTGATGCCTCTCCATGGAACGTTATGGATGATTAAAGCTTTTACAGCATTTAGCAGGGGCAGCACAGCAAGAAGCTCCCGGGTTCAATCCCAGGGTGTAGTGGCCTGGGTGCTTTCTTTGTGGAGTCTGCATGTCCTAATGCGGGGGTTTACACTGGATACTCTGGTTTCCTCCCACAGCCCAAAGACGTGTGTTAGGTCAATTGGTTACTCCAAATTGGCATTGACTTGTGTGTGTGTGTGTGTGTGTGTGTGTGTGTGTGTGTGTGTGTGTATGTATATATAAAATTGTGACTGGTGTTGAGATGAACTTGTGTATAGATGTAACCTTGTGTGTGTCACTTACATGGCCACTGATGCCGATAGCGACATTAAAAAACCAAATAAACAAACAAAATTTAGCAGCTCATCTTCGATCCCAGAGCAATGTACAATTATGGGTTAAGGGCCTTACTTAAATACTGCATCTTGGTGGAGGTGGCATTTGAACACTGGGCATTCTGGAGTTCTGTACCTATACTGAAATGTGTCAGTTTAAGTGCAAGGCAACTGTAACAGCCCAAAATGTAAGTGCAAATAGGCCCAAAGTCAGAAACCACAACATGGGTTAGGTATGAGATGTGGCTACCACAAATAGCCTGGCATGCGGTGGCAACCTTAGAGCACTTCCCCATTCGCTATAACAAGAGAAAGAGGCAGTTATGTTGAATGGGCAGAATAAGGAGCTGCACAGTTTCTGTGAATTTTGTGCAGAAACACAAACTGTAAGCTTTTCTCGCGCCGATCCATTAATAAAGAAGCACCACCAATGGATCACACCTGACAAGATATCACTTGGGCTGTGGACCTTTTTCACCATTAAGACTATCTTGATGTATATGTGGTTGTGGTAGAGAGTTTGAGTAGGGTGGGTCTTGCAGTAGTGTTTTACTGGTTTATGTAAGTCTCACCTGCCTTATTGGTTCGCTTGTATGTATACAGTGAGGTCTTGTCCTATGGAGTTTTTAACATTCCTTGGCTCGTTCACAACCCTTTTGCTGAGGGACATGGGTCGCAGGCTACCAAGTACCTTCTTATTTGTGGCTGCTGACTTCTGTGTACTGGCAGGCAGTAGAATTTGATGGTGAGAAAGAACCTGGATGGAAGAACACACTACACTTAACATATCCATTTTGATCAGTTGATACTAACTGGTGTTATAACAGCAAGGATCCTCATCTGGCCTTCTTTCTCTCATCAAAGTGCTCAGCCAGACTGGAGGCACAGTCTAGGCTTGAAATCTGGTCTTCATATAGGTGTTTTCTCACCGGAGGAACTTTTTTGTACATTGTACATTTTTGTAAAATGTGCGCATATTTGCACCACAGGAACTGGGATTGTAGTTCTTAGAACACTGTGTATAAGGGCTTTTTAACTCCTGCTTCAAAGTAGGGTCTTTTTAAAGCAAGTATGCAGTGATGGTTCTAGATGAATGGGGATTGTCCAAATGTAGTGGCCCAAATGTACAGCGTTTGTTCCAAACTCGTGCTGAGCTCAGCCAGATGTTTAAATATGCTTGTAAGAAACATATATTTAGGCTAAAAATAGAAAAAAAATAAAGACAAATGGACAGACGGTCCATGAAGTTCAGGGTCTACTGAGTCTATATACAAAGGATAAGGTATTACCCAAATAAACATGGCTTACAAGCTCCACAGGGATGTTTTTCTTCCAAATTAGTTCCCAGAACTATAATGCTGTTTGTTGAGCATTTGGGGGAGGATGTTTCAGGATTTCAGGATGAGGATGTCATCAGGGTTAGAGTTAGGGTTGTTGGTATTATAATTTGTAATATAATTTAATAATATTGGTTAGGGTCCATGTTGGTATTAAAATGAATCTTACCATTGTTGGTATTAGAAGCCTGACACTGTCTATTATCACAAGTTGCATTCAACTGACCTAATAAATTATTGTTTGGATGCACTTTATTTGCATTCACTGTTTCTTTCATTGGGTTTAAGTGGACACTTTGTGAATTTTTAGCTGTGTCGGATGCTGCGGTGCAGTCAGGTCCCTGCCACGACCTGCCGAAGCATGCTGCAAGAATGCGGCCTGTAAGCAGAAGAGAAGCTGGCGTGTGGCATCAGACAAGAAGTCTTCTTTATAAAAATCTTCTGATCAAATGGAGAACCAAGCAGCAGAGTCTCCAGGTGCGTTTTTACCACTGATAATCACTTTCTTTGTAGGTTTCTTTGTTTGTAGCTAAAATAAGCATTCCATCATATTATAACTTGACCTCTATTCCAGGTATCTAAAGCAGAAACTCTGCTCTAATTCCTAGTGACTTAAAACATGTCTCCCTTATCGACCTATGACAGAATCTAATTTATAAATGCTCTGCCAGGAAAATGGCAGAGCATTGAGTTGATTCTGTTTCTCCTTGATATGCTGATTCCTTTCCTTTCTTTACCTTACTATAAAGGACACCTTCAATCAGTGAACTGCAGGCGTTTGCTTTAACCAAGAACAAGACACACCTTGAAATGTTTGTTACATGTGTCCATGTGGCAGGATTTTCTTGCTACCTTGTGATTTGATTTGTTTACAATACAGGGCTGTGATTCAATTATTAATCACATTAATAAATCGTTTGTCTATTCTGATCTATATAGGGACTTCTTCTTTTTCACAGTGATTCCATGACTTTTGTTTTGGTCTCATTGTGGGGATCACTGTGTCAGTAATGCCGACTTTACACCAAGTTACCTTTACACTTTTTTACGCGATTTCACTGTCGCTAACAAAATTTCCGATGTCAGAATAAAATAATGAGAGTACTGCTAGAGTTGCTTCACGCTCTTGGCAAGTCGTATGGATTGTTTGGTAAAAGGCGGTCAGGATAGCTGTGTTAAATCGGTCTTTTTTTTGTCTTGAGGTTCTTATAAGATCAACCACCTTGTAGAGTATCATAAGTCTTGGCTCATGCAGTTAGTGATGTGAACATAATCGGCAGTCAATAGGAGAGCTGTCTCCAGCAGCAAACACAAACTTATACCTGTATCTGGATAACACAGGTAAAGGTGATTTTCATAGTTCAGTAGACGTAGGCCTATTGGTATCTGACCAAACAATGGAAATGCTACATTTATTTCTGAATGTATTTGGGCTATTTACTGTGTTGTATTTGTATCTATGAATTTATCATGGAAATAACTACACTTGGAAAAAGTAAATGAAATTATTGAAACTATGTAAAATTTAAGCATTGAACTAACACAGAAATCAAATTTTTTAAATTTCACTGGTTGACTTTTTTAGGTTTGTGTTCAAGATTTGAAATCTATATGTATCCAAATATGGGACCATTCTAGATCTGAAATTTGTAAAGTAACGGTCTGGGACTGAAAACTGTGACTTGTTTTTAGATGTGAGAATTATTTTTATTCTTGTGAATGTTTATGTAAATCTGGGAGGCAGAAAGCTGTACTGAGTATCTAAATACTGTTAGCAGTACATTCTCATATAACTAATATATTTTTTTTTGCTTTTGCGACTCAATATCAAATCGTCAAGTTATGATTCATCTAAGAATCGATTTATTTCCCCACCCATAGTGTGTCCTGTTTGACTGAAATGAAAAGTACAACCAACACCAGCCCTTTGCATATCATGTTAAATCCTACTTAAATCATCCTATTAATGTCATATATACAAGTCTGCAGTTACCACAGGCTTAGCAGCACATTTCTATGCTGGGATAACTTAAAACTATGACCCTTATGCCCTGGGAGCGTTATGATCTCACACACACACAAAACACACAAAACACACTGAACTTGTTGCCAAACCTGTTACTGCAGTATTATTTACATATTCAGCACTGGAGCAGTGCAGCAAAAGCATAAGTCTGGATACTTACTTTGTCTTTTGAAAGTTTTGTGTTATCCTTGTGCAGTCACTTTCACACAGTTTCATTATTTATCTTAGTCTTATAGTTGACCATGTTAGCTTGCATTCTCAGCAGATTTACTGTTAGAGTTGATGTTACAGATGGCAATGGGGCTTGCAAAAGCAGTGACATGCATCAGCAAAGATGATTTGAGAAACTAACTTTTGTACGACATATACATCAGTGCCTCTCTATCTCTGAATCCAAAATTGTCCTACGTAACAAACACGCACCTGCACACTCACACGTGTTCTTCATCATTCTAGTCATGTTTATGTGGTCACCAACAGGACCAACACACGTTTCACCATTAGTTTCAGTGAACCAAGTCTATTTTACGACTCAATACCAACAGACTATGTAAGAGCATTAAGACTCAATACTAACATACTACATAAGAGCATTAAGATTCAATACTAACAGACTTCATAAGAGCGTTAAGACTCAGTACTAACATACTTCATAAGAGCATTAAGATTCAGTACTAACAATTTTCATAAGAGCAATAAGACTCAATACTAACAACTTTCATAAAAGCATTAAGACTCAATAGAAACGAACACTATTTATGAGTTTGTTAGTATTGATGGTTAGTCCTCGTATAGTGTTAAGACTGTACCAATAAATTCAGTAAGAACGTTATAGCACAATACCAAAAGACTCAATATGAATAAATTAATTAGCAAACTAAGACTTCATTTCAACAGACTTTCCCAAAACAATCTTCAGGGACACAATGAGCAGCAATTCAACTCTATGATTGCTGTACAGCACCACAGATGACCAGTACGATCCCTATATAACCCATTGACAGTGTACAAAAGGGTAGCATACATTTTTTTGACAGTACGATAGCTTCGGTATGAAAATGGGTCATAAAAATTTGACATCCCTGTATTTTTTTGTGTTCCTTTCTACCTCTTGGCAGGGCATGTTTTTTTTTTATTTCTAGTAGTTCTAATGCATTTTTAATCTCTCTGTTTCATAAATGTTTCCTGCGGGAAGTATCTGATAGCCCAGTGAAATGAAATGGCTCTTACAGAAATGGATTCTTTAATAAGACGTTTGGAGCTGACGTTAAATATGTCACTTGCATTTAATGCTTGTGAAGTGTTGATTTTTCTCTGTCTTGTGAAATATCTTGCAAAGGTTTTTGCACTTTTTTACAGTGTTAGAAAGCTGTTTTTATCTGAAGCACCTACCACTGCTTCTTCTGGACTTGTGTTGCAGTTTTCTTATACAGCCATAAACCGATAAAGAAGACGCATTTAATTTTCGGAGTCACGGGAGACTTTTAACACACTGTGTTTGGAGTGCTAAGGAATGTGATATCTTGTACAGATGGATAGAGCCTGTTGATATTCCCAGAAATCTGTTGTGACTGCTGAACATGCCTAGCGAAAATGAAAACTGTCATTTTGATCCCACTTATCCTGGACATGGTCACTGGGGCATTTGGGGTGGGGGTTGTGAGCAGGGCTTCTGGAATTCTTTGACCATAGGTGAAAGTGTTTACTGGTTGATTTGAGAGTCATTCCAGGCCTGGAAACTGCACCACATCATGCAGCCTTTACGCTGCAAGCACCGCAAGTAGCATTATTGCCAGGAACCTGAGATAGCACAGCAGGCCACGTCCTCAGGAAATGCTGTTTCCAGCAGCTGGCTCTTACCTCCGAACCACAACAGCTGTTTAGCTGTAGGAACAGTTAAGTTTGTACAAAGCCTTTCTGAATCTATCATAAGGTAAAGTTATGCATCTTGTGGTAAACTTTACCATGGTTAGGAGCCTTAAGTATACTTTTTTACTTAAGATGGCACCTTTTTTAAATTGGTCTTATTGGTTTTACTGCTATACCTCTAACCAACAGTTGTCTGCTTAGCTGAATTAATTTTCCTGATGACCAAGATGGTGTGCAGGAATATTGAGTCGCTTTGCGATTTCCTTGCCGGCATCCAGCATGTAGGTGTTCTTGGTCCCATGATTTAGCACATGCTCTAAGCTGTTACGGTATTCAAGTTTCATCCTGTCACAACCTTTGAACCACATCTGTAGGACTTTGTTAGTCAAGGCAGGGCTGTGTTTGCTGGGAGTTGAATGCCTAGATTGGTAAGGCTAGCCTGTGGTAACACTGACCACTTTACATTCAGCTTAACAAAAGCATGGAATGATACAGGCCTGTAATATAAAACCTGAGTTTAAAGATGCATGCCTCAGTGACTTTATAAATAGTTTTGGGTACATCAACTATACTTGAGGGCTAAAATAGTTGGCAAAATAAATAATTAAATTGCTTGCAAGATCTGTTTTAGGAAAGCACCAGTCCAGTGATGAACAGGGGCCGGTTAGCTTACGAGTATCACTTTTTCAGACTAATGTTATTTCTTGTTAATCAACGTGAAAAATTTCTTGCTGTTGACCAGTGCATTTTTTTGTTTTAAATGCTTTGTGAATTTATTATTTTGTATTTACACACAGGAAATGGGTGAATAGGGAATTCCCAGGCAATATAGTGGATAGAGCCCAATGGATTCTCCTCATATTTCTTTATGTACAGTTGTCCCATATGTTCACATAAATTAACAAATCAGGACATATAAGGCTGTTTAGGACAGAGCATTCCTGCCAAAGTCCCTGCCATTGTGTACTGATATCACATTTCCACTTTAAAGTGTACTGTTGCACTCTAAATGGACTATGCATCACTTCAGGCTTTGTATGTCTTGTCCTGATGCTCTGTGAATAAAGTTGCTCTTCACATTTAACACCGATCTCTAGTAATGTAGTTCAGTAGTTAGTAGTCACCATAAAACTGAGTTGTCATTTGTTTACGGAGCCAAAACTAGGCACTGGACAATGACGTTGGAGGACGCAATTGTCTGAGTATTGTATGGGGGCTGGTACTAGACTAAAAAAAGCTGAATTTAACATATCATGGAACTGGGGCTGGGCTGATTAACGAGTGCTGTGATCTGGCCGGACGGCATCACCAGAACATCACTCCAGAACCTTATATTAAAATATCTTTATTCTATTTGCTCATCTTGAATACATCTCTTGCTCATCTCTGTGTCTAGGAGCTGATCCTTCCTTTGCTCCTTTTGGGTCTCCTCATTCTCATCAGTATGCTGAACCCCCATATCTCCTATGGCAGCATCAGCACAACTGAGCTAGATGATGTGGGGTACCTGGCACTCAAAGGACTGGGGTTTACTCCCATTAATAACGTTACCAGTCAGATTATGGAAGAGGTGGCTGAAGAGCTACGTGAGTCACTGACTTAATATTTTATTTTGATCATTTATAATGGACCGTAATTAAAACTAAGAGCAATGTCTATTCTAATGAATCCTTGATTCAATTAAATGTTTGTATGCTGTTCTGCTTATAGATATGCATGATCGCTTGGAGATGTTCTCTAGTGAGGAAGATCTGGAGAATGCCAGCCTCTATGAGCCACTTAGCTATGTTGGAGTGGTGTTCCTTGATAAAATGTCCTATCAGCTACGGTTCCCCTACAGTCTGGTTCCTCTACCTAGTGTTTACACTGAATCAATCGGTAAGAATTTAATCAGGAATAATAATAAGTAAGATATGGCCTCTAACAAGAAAAAAGAGTGACTGATGGCATTTGGGCTGATGGTGTAATTAGTACTGAGTGTGAGTGATGGATTAAGCACATATGAAAATGAATCTAAGAATGTATTAAAATGTGTATACACACTGCTCACAAAAATTAGGGGATATTGCGTTTTGAAGAATTCTCTAATTTGTGTGAGCAGTAAATATACGACCACTTCATAAGGTACATATGCTCAACTATTTGCCAGTCATACAACAGAAATCTTGCATTTAGGTATATAAATGTAGTCAAGAAGCCCCGTTAAAGTTCACACTGAGCAACAGAATGGGGAAGAAAGTTGATTAAGTGACGTTGAATGTGGCGATTTTGCTGCTACTAGATGGGCTGGTGTGAGTATTTCAGAAACCACTCATCTACTGGGATTTTCACACACAGACAGATCTAGGGTTTACAGAGTGATCAAAAAAGATAAAATTCACTTAGCAGAAGCTTGAGGTCAGAGGAGAATGGCCAGACTGGGATAGAAAGATGACAGTAATCCAAATAGTCACACTGGGCACTATTATATATTGTTGGTATGTAGTTCCCTTTAACGTACCCTGTGACTGTTGACTGATCCTGTATTTGTGAGTGCGTATGTGCGTATGTGCGTATGTGCGTATGTGCGTGTGTGCGTGTGTGCGTGTGTGCGTGTGTGCGTGTGTGCGTGTGTGTGTGTATGTATAGTATGTGGAGATGTTTTATATTTATATATTTTTAACCCCACAGCTAGCTGTTATGCCAATTATATGAATTGCCATGCAGCAAACTACTGGTACTCCGGCTTCATACAATTGCAGTCACTGATTGATGCCGCCATCATCCAGGTTGGTGTTGCATGTTTTTTTATCCCCTTCCCAAGTCTTAATCCCACATATCCTGGTCAGGGTCCTGCAGGTTCTGGCACCTATCCTTGGTGAGCACAATGGACGGAATGATTACGGATTGCAGTACCAGGGGATCGTTCCCTTACTGACCTCCCCTCTGTCAGATACATGTGACGCCTGACCAAATTAGAATCCACCCCAAGAACGTGTTTTAGTGGTCTTACACCACTGCATCACCCAAACCATTTCTAGCTTGGAGAAAGGTTTAATGCTGGACTTGGCCAGAAAACAGAGACGAAAGGCTCAGAATTAGCATATAAACAAGCTCTGAACGCACATCCTCAGCTGCTTCAATGTAATTAAGAAAATGTGGAACAGGTGCAATGAATCCCCGATTGACTGCAGACGGGGAACTGTGTTATAGATGTTAGCGCACCTGAATTTAGAACACTGGATATGTAAGCAACTGCCAAGACCTTTAGATATAGATCGAATTCAAGTAACAAAAATCGCTCAAACACCACAGACATTTGATATATGATCTGTTGATATAAGTTATTAAGAATTAA
>JAUZST010022781.1:0-31764 GCA_034779995.1 Parotocinclus haroldoi
CATCCTCCTGCTCACACACACACCCTGCCACCTCACTGGTCTCTCAATAAAACTCCAGTTGTTTTGCATCCTCGTCTACTATACGCTTATTCAACCGTTCGTGACAGATTTGTAATATACAAACCAATTTGTATTTAATACAATGGTAAGACTTTATGTGGGTGAAATTCACAAGAAGCTTTTTTGCTTGGATGAGGGAACAGTCTAATACATTAACAATAAGGTTGACTATCTTTGACGGAGATGTGCTTACTTGATTCGGTTACTCAATACCGTTTTTCAGAGTGATTGGATGTGCTTATGCCTGCACCCTGTGCATCCCCTCCAGGGTTGACTGTCTGACCCTGATCAGATAAAGTGAAAAAACAAAGCTTAATAAGTATTTACAGCCCCAACTCCAGTGAAGTCGGGATGTTGTGCAAAACATAAATAAAAACTAAATACGGTGATTTTCAAATCCTTTTCAACTTACAGTATATTTAGTTGAGTACACTACAAAGACACAATACACTATATAATGATCAAATAAATAAACTTGATTGTTTTTTTGCTAATTATTCACTCATTTGATGCCAGCAACACAGTCCAAAAAAGTTGGGAAGGAAAAATGTTTACCGCTATGTTACATCACCTTTCCTTTTAACAACACTCAATAAGCGTTTGGGAATTGAGGAAACGAATTGTAATATCAATTACAGAATGATGTCAGGTTTTAATGAAGATTTTAAAGAGATTTATCCAGATTCTCTGAATTTTTTGATGATATTATGGACTGTGGATGATTAAATCCTTAATTTCTATGCAATTGCAACATGAGAAACATTCATGCAGTTGTTCACAAAGTGGTGATCCTCGCCCCATCCCTCCTTGTGAATGACTGAGCCTTTCGGGGATTCTCCCTTTATAGCCAATCATGACACTTACCTGCTTCCACTTGTTCACCAACCTGTTCCAACCTGTTCACCTGAAGAATATTCCAAACGGGTGGGGTTTTTTTAGTATTCCCCAACTTTCCCTGTCTTTTGTTGTCCCTGTCCTAACTTCTTTAGAACGTGTTGCAGTTATCAAAGTCGAAAGAGAATATTTCTAAAAAAAAAAACAAAAAAAAAAACAATAAAGTTCTCTCTTTGAATATTAAATATCTTGTCTCTGTAGTGTATTCAGTTGAATATGGGTTGAAAAGGATTTGCAAATCGTTGTATTCTGTTTCTATTTATGTTTTACACAATGAAGACAACTTCATTAGAATTAAGGTTGTACAGTGGCTGCGGAAAGTATTCAAACCCCTTTAAATTTTTCACTATTTGTTTCATTACAGCCATTTGCTACACTCACACTCAGCATCCCATCTTGACAGACAAAACAGACATGTAGACATTTTCCTAAATTTATTAAAAAAGAAAAACTGAAATCTCACATAAGTATTCAGACCCTTTGCTGTGACATTCATTTATTCTTATCCTTTTTGAGATGGTTCTACTCCTTCATTAGAGTCCAGCTGTTTTTAATTGAACTGATTGGACTTGATTAGGACACACCTGTCTATATAAGACATCACAGCTCATAGTGAATGTCAACTACCCAAGAAGCTTAGAGAGAGAGAAATATAGCAAGGCACAGATCTGGCCATGGTTCCAAAAAAAAATTCTGCAGCACTCAAGGTTCCTAAGAGCACAGTGGCCTCCATAATCCTTAAATAGAAGAAGTTTGGGATGACCAGAACTCTTCCGGCCAAACTGAGCAATCGTGGCAGTAGAGCCTTGGTGAGAGAGGTAAAGAATAACCCAAAGATCACTGTTGCTGAGCTCCAGAGATGCAGTAGGGAGATGGGAGAAAGTTCTACAAAGTCAAATATCACTGCAGCCCTCTACCAGTCGGGGCTTTATGGCAGAGTGGCCCGACAGAAGCCTCTCCTCAGTGCAAGACAAATGAAAGCCTGCACAGAGTTTGTCAAAAAACACAGGACAGACTCCTAGACCATGAGAAATAAGATTATCTGATCTGATGAGACTTTTTGGTGGTACTAAGCTCATCACCTGCCCTATACAATCCCAACAGTGAAACATGGCTGACAGCATCATACTATGGGGGTGTTTTTCAGCTGCAGGGACAGGACGACTTGTTGCAATTGAAGGAAAGATAAAAGTGGCCAAGTACAGACATATCCTGGAAGAACACCTCTCAGACTTGTCCGAAGGTTCACCTCCCAACAAGACAATGACCCTAAGCACACAGATAAAATAACAAAGGAGTGGCTTTGGAATAACTCTGTGATTATTCTTGACTGGTCCAGCCAGAGCCCTGACCTAAACCCAATCAAACATCTCTGGAGAAACCTGAAAATGGCTGTCTACCAATGTTCACTATCCAACCTGACGGAACTGGAGAGAATCTGCAAGAAAGAATAGCAGAGAATCCCCAAATCAAGGTGTGAAAAAGGAAGACTCATGACTTCCCAGGAAGACTCATGACTGTACTAGCTCAAAAGGGAGCTTCTACTGAATACTGAGCAAAGGGTCTGGATACTTATGACCATGTGATATTTACATAAGTTATATATAAGTATATATAAGTTTTTATTTTTAAGTAAATTTAAAAAAAACTACGTCTGTTTTTTTCTGTCAAGATGGGGTGCTCAGTGTACATTAATGAGAAATAAAATTAACTTTTTTATTTCAGCAAATGGCTGCAATGAAACAAAGAGAGATACATTTAAAAGGGTCTGAATAATTTCCGTACCCACTGTAAATAATACTTACATATTTAATAGTTAGTAGCACACATTTGGAAAGATTCAACTAAATTAAATGCATCATGATCCCATAAAGCAGGGTTTTTTGCACCTGCAGTCTTGAAAAAAATCTTGTTATCTTGTCAGTCTGCTCCATGTCTCACAGTGTTGAAGGGTGCCATCTCCCAGCTGGTGCTTTGAGATCTTTGCACATGTTCTCTATGGGACTGAGATCTGGGCTTACTGATGGCCACTTCAAAACAGTTCAGTTCTTTGTCTTAAAAAAAACAGGTTTTGCTTTGATTCATTGTCAGTGCTGAAAGACCAATGACCAACAGAGAATCAGCTTCCTGGCGATGGGTCCTAATGTGCACCAAACATGTTAGACTTCATGAAGTTGTGCACACATTTATTATGTTATGTATTATTATGTTAATATGTTAGTCTTCATTGTCATCCTACTATAGATTCTCTGTTCATTCAGATGATGGTGGATAGTGCAAGCTGATACTGTTGACACTGCTCAGCTAGAATATATTTGGTTCCATCTGTTTTTGACTATGTTAAACCTGCACCATGTAAATAGTTGTTTACTGCTATCTCTTATGAGCTTCACTCTTTTGTCTATAGTCAGTGATGTTAATTACAGTGCCATAGGTTGCAAAGCTCTTAGTGTTGTTATATACTACAAAACCAGGAACATTAAGTTCTTAATGACATTAAGAACATTAAGAGCATTACCAGGACAGCACTCTACACCTTAGAAACACAACCAAACTAAGACTCTTTCACTGACCTCTGGTTTGGGTACAGCTGTTCATTACCACAAATACAGTATCTATGTAATCACTGCGGCAACTCAGGGGATTTAGGTATTAAGGCGACCTGTTGAAGTCCAAACTAAGCATCCGAAAGCATCAGAAAGGTGAGTTATGTGGCTTGAATGTGACATGATTGTTGGTGCTAGACAGGCTGGTCTAAGTATTTCAGAAATTATCACCTGGGATTTTCCCACAAGCCATCTCCATATTCTTGTATTTTTTTCTTTTATCTACAAAGAGAGAGAATGGTTCAAAAATAGATAGAATAGATAACTATCAGGTGAGCAATAGCTCTCTGTGCAAAAACAATGTCTTATTGATGACCACACCGGGCCACTCCTGTCAGCTAAGAACAGGCAATTTACACAGGCTTGTCAGAATTGGACAATACAATATTTGTGAAAATGTTGCCAAACCTAATGAGTCTTGCATTCTTTTGTGACATTAAGATGGTAGTTTTAAAGTTTGGCAGAAACAACATGAAAGCAAAGATCCACCCTGCTTTGTTTACCAGTTCGGGCTGGTGCTGGTAAAGATGTGGCGAACATTTTCTCAGCAGAGTTTGGACAACTGAACCAACTGAGCATCATTTAAATGCCATAGCCTACCTCAATATTGTTACTGACCATGTCCATCCTTTTGGGTATTCACATTACAAGCCACATTGCTCAAATCAGATCTTTTGCTTAGCTCGGATTTGGCTATCCTGACAGTTCACATTCACAAATGTAAGTTATCTGTATCCGTCTGTAATGCGAATGTATCTGTCCCTGAAATGTTTCAGATGCGCACATTGATAAGTATATACATGTCGCCTTTGTCACCAACAACAAAAAATGTCATATGTTGTGTGAAAACATTTAGCTTGAGTGGACAGAAAACAGCTTACATACTCCAGTGATAAAAGCTGACCTCTATGTTCATTAGAGCCTTTTGTCTCCTTATCCTATATCACCGTAGCCTTGAGATTTTGTATAGTTCTTTGGCATTGTATTCACCTTTGTTTGTAGCCGCCATTTCTTTTGCAATTGTTTTAAATGCAACTTTATTTTGGTTGGTTCCTTCCAGCGTTTGTCATTCCTCTCCTCCATTGCTGTTTTCGCACAGAGCAAAAAGATGCATGAAATCCTATCAAGTCGCATGTCCACGGATCGGATACATATCTGATCTGAGACCACATATGAAATTGACTGAAGTCTGATTGAAAAGATCGGATTCGACACGTTCACACAGCCCTAAATATTTTTTTTTAAATTTGAGTCACTTCAGCCTAGTAATATGAATGTAGCCCTTATGATCATAGTGTACCGATCTCCTTCGTGCCACGTCACAAAGATCAAATCATCTTAAGCTGGTTTCTTGAGCAATTAATTCACTGTACTTAAATTGCCCCCACAGTCGCCATATCTCACTGCGCTAGAGCTCATTTGAGATGTGGTGGAATGGTGAATAAGATCATGGATTTGCTGTTGACAAATCTGCGGCAACTGCATAAAGCTATCATGTCAATATGGCATGACAAATTAAGACAGTTCTGAAAACAAAATAAGGTCCAAACCAGTAGAGAAAATCCATTTTTCCTGTAAAACTAGAAAGTTTAATAATACTGTCCCTGTTTTAACATAATGTATTGACTTTCAGTTAAATTTCACATTGATCATAAAGTAATGCTATAAAACCCCACATTGTCTCATCCTGCATTACCTGAGAGAACCTGTCCCATTACGGTCCACCGTGTTTGCTCTTAGTATCCAAGTATCCAGTAGGAGTAATGAAAACTACTGTAGGGGACAGAGCTTTTTCCTACAGTGAGATCTTTTAAAAATATGTGGACAGGAAAAAGAGACAATCTAAGTTCAAGGCTTGTACCTTTTTAGAAAGAGGTGTATATATGGAGATTCAATGGCATAGATTATAGGCATAGACTGCCTCACTCACATGATCACTTGGGTTTGTGGCAGCGGACTGGGGTCCTGAGGTGCTATTAGGACCTTGCCTGGACTTGTAGATCTTGATTTAGTAACCAGATCCCACTAGACTCCACTCCAATCAGTGAGTAAGTGGTAAATGACAGGAAAGTGGTTAATTACAGCATTTAATATTGTACACACAGTTAGTGCTTTGACTGACTTTGAGTGTTTATGCTTTGTATTGTTTATGAATTGTTGTCCGATCTCACTCACAGCAAGATGAGCACGCATTCCTTTAATGCAAAAAGTTATATTAATATAATTTCAACTAAACGTGAAATCACCAGTGTATTGTGTAGATCTGTAATGTTTACAAACGTCTTCAATTGTAAATTAAAGGAAGATCACTTGAACAATTCCTTGCAGTTTTTACAGGCTGCCAACAATAAAGTTCTGTTTTTTCAGAGCTCTACATGGAATAAGATCAGAAGCTGTTTCTCTTTCTTAGCTTTGCTTTTGTCTCGTTCCAACTCAAACAAAGGAAATACACATTAATAAATAAGCAATTTTCTAGAAGAACTGGTGCATAAGCAGGAAAAAATGCACAATTGTTAATATTTCTGGCCATGACTGGATATCACTAGGGAATCTGTACCCCTTTAAACCATATTTTATTGAGGCTTGCTACCTCATTTTAGCCTCACTAGGATACCTGTTGTTGTAGAAAATTGGCCAGCTAATAAAATCCTGCTTATAAAAATATGGCTCTATTCTGAATGAGAGTGAGTCACTTATTCCAAAATTGATGGGTTTCATGAAATATGCCCATTACTGTGTGTTTGTAGTTCCTGTATTTTGTCCTGATTGATTTCACTGTGCAATTTTTAAATTTCCATTGCATCTGTTCCTTCCGGTAAGGCTCTCTGAATAGACTTATTAATCATGTGAATGTATCTGGCACATCCAATATGAGCATCTCCCTATAGTGGGGCAGGTTGATGAAGAAATAAAGAGCTATGGTCACTGGTCAGGAGTGTTTATGGTAGGTGTCGTTGTAGCTGACTATGGCTGCATGATTTACACAGAGCTCAGCACCCACCTGGGAGCAACTGCCTTTGTGAGATAACACATATTTTATGTTTCCTTGTAGGCAAGATCACCTTCCAAAGACTTTGACCAGAGGTTGAAAATGTAAATAGAGCTGTTTTCATAAAAGAAGCATTTAATTTATTTACGTAAGAGAAAAGGCACAACAGTTTGGTTGCCAGAGTTATATTCACATTTAAGAATACCAATAAGAATATGAGAAGAGTCTAATCAAGGTAAAACTTGGGACACACTTGTGAAGTAAATCATTCATCTTTAATTTAAATCTTAATTTATCAATTGGATAAAGGGTTTTTTTCTGCACCATATAATTGAGTTGAAATCATTACATAATTAGATGCATTAAACTGGCAATATGTTCTGAACATAGCTTACAAGGGGGCTGCATCTCCTGCCATTCGCTCACATTTCATTTTTTAAACGATACATTTTTGTTCTTGCACAGAAGAGATAAAACTAATTGGACAGTTGAGAGGCTCATGAAAGGATTATATTGCTTGTGTTGCTTTCCATTGGCTACGTGGCTGGAATACATACTTAAAAGTCCTTCTCAGTTCTTCACAGGCTTGTTGAAATTCGACAGATTGACCTTGCAGGGTATTTCTTTCACTTTGTCTAGCTGGCTCCTTCTCACTCGTTATGCTTCCACTTGACAATGAAAAATGAAATTGGAAATACACATCACCCAGACATGGACATGATGCATCAGGGGTGCACCCGGTAGCATGTTACATTATGAATCACGTTCGCATGTCGATCGAGTCATGCTTGTTACGCTCTTAGTGCTATATTTGCCATTATATAAGGACTGCAGTGGACCCTGTGAAGACTTTCTTGCTTGAGTTGTCTCAAGCAACAGTAGGTTGTAGTGACATGATTTCCAAACCTATTACATCTCACCTTTGAATTACTTACATTTAAAACATTCAGTTGGAAGAGGTTCTGGCTTACTGGATGCACAGCTACAAAATATTCAGCCCTGGAAAGAAGAGGCATGCACATATTGTTTTATTTACAAAGTTTATACCCCCCTCTTGAGCCTACACTGTACAGATACCAACTAAAGCAATCTTCCAATTCAAAAAATAATCAAGCATTCCTGTGCTCCAGAATTATATTTTTGTATTCACTCACTATTAAAGCTGGCATCAGAAGCAAAGAAGTGTGGTGTTAATAAACGCAATTACTTATTAAATTATTCAATAAATATAATGGGAGTTATGCCAGATGTACAAAGTCTAGAGAGCACTGATATGGCTGAAATAAGATTTAATTACCATTATGTACACCACATGTACATGTTAACATACAAAACTTTTTCATTAGCTGCCATTGCCAGGTTTTCAAAGTCTGCATGAAAAATGCAGTCCTCCACCTCCACAAGCAATGTTACTCTAAGTATGCTACCCTCTTTTCCAACCAATGTCCTAAATGCATTGAAAATGCATTTTTATTGCATATTAAAGAATGCCTATGAGAAAGAATATACAAATTACCTGACACAGATGCGTTCATAGTATATAAGACTAGACCACTTGAGTTAGCTGTTTTAAGGTACCATATAAATAGAATTACACTAATGTATACCAACTATCCAAACAAAAATACATCAACAAAAACTGCTTCCAGCAATATACTGCTGCCTCTAATTTTTCAAGGTGGAAATGTTATACGAAAAACCGGTCATTGCTAATTTCCCATAAGCAGTAAATCAAACAGAATATGTAATCAACTGCTCTTCACACTGACTTTTTGTGGTTATCCCATCCTAAAATGTATAATATACATCACAAAAACATGTGTTGCCATGTTTTCAATTAATAAAATAATACTAAAAAAGTAAATTAATATCTTGAAATTAATAAATAAAAAAGATTTTTGGGGGGGTAGCACCTCTGCTCTTTGTTACAGCAAATGCCTAAATAAACATCCGAATGCAGCCACAGAAGTACATAGCAGCAATGTCAAAGTAAAATACAAGCTTAAACGTGAAGTTTAAATATTCCAAGGACAAGTGGCCTTGGCAGAATAAGGCAATCTTTTTAACATGACAATTACAGAAGTGCCATTACTGTTTACCTCTGGACGAGCTGGTCATGTGAAGGGGGTACTCTTTTACACTTGCATTACAGAGAGTTTGAACCATTCAGACAGAAGTCGGTGGTAAGTCACATTAAAACGTCAGATAAAAAGATTTGATAAGTCAGATTTGGTGAGAAGATCAGATTTTGTGCCACTTTGCCTGCTTTGTGAAAATAGCCTGAATATGATGAAGAAGGAACTTTGGAAGAACCGAGACTCAAAAATCTCCTTAGACAGCCTATGTTCTACATGTAAGAAAAATAAACGAAATTACACAAATAGCTATTCTGCTCATAAATTATGTAATATCTGTTTTGATATATAATAATAAAAAGAACACAATATCATGAAGATTAAATAAAAAAAATAAAACTACAGCATATTGGGCATTATACAATTTGATTGGTTCAGAGGAGTTGTTGCTATGAAGATATTTGTTTCAACTGTAAGGCTTTTTCACAACAAAATGGTATGACTGCTGATGTTTTGCTAAGTAACAACAAGCTTCATGCATGCAAACACATGACGATTATGACAGAATAACCCTGATAAAATAATAAAACATGACGGAGTAATGTTCTAGTGTTAGTCTTTTTTTCCTTTCAACTTTGCACTTTATATTTCAAACTACCATTATTAGGCAGTATTATATAAAACCTTTGTAGCATATGTTAGAGCAGGGTAAGGAATTGTTACTGTTGCATAGCAACAAATCATTTGTTGTGGACTAACTTTTTGGCAGAAAGTATTGGCAGTATAATCAGTATTAAACGCTTGACTTCTTTCATTTATTTTATTTCTTTATTGTATTTTTTTATTAATACACAGTTGTTTTAAAGTACAATAACATGAGGAGGGTTTTAAAGCTTTTTTATCTGCCTCAAAATCAACAAATTGTTTATAATAGCATATAATATTTCGTGTTTCAAGTTTGTTTGCTAATGAGTGAAAGCTTGCGTGAGACAAACTGTGAGACACTTAAGTCACTTAAGCTTATGATGAATCTGAATATCGTAGTTATTTTTCACAGTAGCAGTAGGTTCAAAATCAATGTTCCATCTTTTAGTATGGAACGCTTTAAAGTACTAGGGGTTCAGAATGGCTGCAGACTCAGTAAATCAACCCAGTAAATCTCAAACTGTAGCTGCCTCTCTCTTCAGAGGTCCTGGTTTTAGTAGCCAGGAAAGGTAAGGCATTGGGGCGTAGACACAAAGCTGAAAGATAAGGTTCCCCTACAGTAAAAAAAGAAAAAAGACACTGATACGGCACAGCAGAGTGCTGCTGCTGATTTCGTGAAGTACAAAGAGGATAAAAGTCAAAGCAGTCATGCCCCATTGATAGGTGCTAAAGTTTTATGAAATACATGAAATACTGAAGTGAATATATACATGAAATACTCAAGGAACATATCTATAAACAAGCAGGCATTGTATAGTCTACCGTAGCATTGTCATTCATGTAGAACAAATTTATATTATTCTTGCTACAGTAGAACAAAAATGTAGTAAATATAATGGAATATAAATGTTTGAACAGTGTTAAAGCTAATGATGCAGTGATACAATATTGGTAATTTTCCCAATACTGTGCTCTTTTACTCATTCTTGTACTTCAGTACCAGCGTAGCCTCTCTCAATGTTTTTACACCAATGTTTTGCACCAAACTTTAGCCCTTCCCACAGTACATATTATGTGAGGTGCTCCATGAATTTTTATGTCTTGTACAGCTGGAGGTGAATGTATCTCTGTATGCACAGTGAAGTGCTGTGACAGTTGGAAGTTGTTTTCTTTACTAAACAGAAGACACAACCATGACTAAGTTGTTGTCAAAGCTTGACAAAGCAAGCCTGACATACTTCTTCAGTTTCCTGAAAAATAAAGTAACCTGTTATACTGTGTATCTTAATGATGGCTGGTAAGTTAGTGTTTTAAACCAGCAGCTGTAAATTAGCATTTTCTGTTAATTTAAAATCTTGGGAAGGGCTTGCACGATAAAGGTTTAATTGTGCATTTATGGAAACCTGGGATGAACTGAATTCTGGGTTAGGTTTTAAACTCTTCCATGCAAACTCAAGTATATTATTCCACAGTTCCATTATTGCTATTTATTGTTAGTTTTTAACATAAAGAATAAAAAAACTATTTGTTTATAGTAGAATAGTTCCAATCTATCTATCACCCCACTGCTAAGCCCTTTAGTCATAACTGTCGAGAATTTGTCAATAATTGTATATTATTCAGACAATAAACACAAATTGGTTTAGATTGGTAAGTTTAATTTTTTTTTCAAATAACGTTTATTTACTTTATAAAGCAAGCTGTTGCTAGGACATGCTATTCTACTGACTGAAGCAAATCTGAGTGCGATCCTAGAGATATAACGAAAATCTAGGATTCTGTTACACTTGACTAGTGAATCTAAATTTGCTAGATGAAGCTATTAATATTAATATTTTAGTCAGAAAAATAACTGAAGAGAACTCTCTGGGTTAAGAGCTGGACCTCACTGATAACCTGTCATATGAATGAAGCTCAGCCACAGATGGAAATTAATGAAATACGCAGATCTTAACCCCACCAAACAGCTGTTCCAGTGCTTCAAAATTCTTAAGCTCAGATTGTTCATTAATAGCTTCATCTTACAAATGTACATTGTTTTCAAAACCAAGAGATGTCAGTGTTTTACTTGGGTAGTCATAACTTTATACGGAGGACTTTGTTGCTAGGTTACGTGTTTATGTTGCGCAGTAATACTTACAGAGGGTCGGACGGAGCAAAACCTCGTAGAGAGAGTACCATCAACACTGTTTCACTCTAATGGTACTTTATTTCTACGTAATGACAAATTGTGGAACCTCTCAATATTTCCTGAAATTTAGTAGCAAATGCTAGGAGGGTTGTACCAGATTGAGATTTATCACATCTGAATTAAATTAGCATGTGCATAAAAGCATGTCAATAGATTATCCCTACTAAATTGATAGACTCAGGGAACATACCTAAAGATTATACTGGATGAGGATACTGAATAATGTTAGAAATGTACAGCGTTAACCATATACAGCTTCTTAATTGTGTTTGCGATTCTCTTGATTATAACATCTAAATTATTTTTCAGTTTAGGTGATTTTGAATTAATGGCAATGGAAATGGAAGTTTAAAAAAGCAATTTTTAGAAATGTACCATCTTAGGCTAAATGGTGAATCATACTCGCTATTAAAATATCTTACTGGTGTATTGAATAAATGATCATACTAATCATGTGTTCTATTATTGTATTATATTTGCATTGTACTTAAGTAATCAATTTAGTGTATATTAATTATGTACTATATTAGCACTGGGTGCTGCATGGTGGAGGAGCAGTGATGCTGAGTGGACCACGGCAAGATTTAAAACAATAACAAGGTATGCTCCAAATAACACAGCAGTAATGAAGGATTCATAGAAAATGTTTATTATACTGCCATATTGTTCAAAAATTATATTGAAAATTATGTTACAGGTTGGGAGTTATGAGGATAGGTTGGGAGTTATGATGACTAATGATGTGGTTGTACAGGTGGAGGAGCGACGGCTCAGTACTGTTATGTACAGAAGCAGTGATGATCGCTTGTTACTGCTATGTGGAGGAGCAGTGACGATGGCTCTGTACTGTTATTTGGAGGAGCAGTGACGATGGCTCTGTACTGTGTACTCTGCACTCATTCTTCACTCTTACTATCCCTTCTCTCAGCATCGTCATCTCTTTTTGCCTTTGGAAGTGATTTTTGTAGAACACATCATGCTTTTAAATTTTCAAATATTCAAATATTAGACTGCATAAAAATTTAAAAAATACAATACTTATTAAAGCGTCATATTTATTATGCCTGTGTTACATCTAACACTATATATATATATATACACACAACAACGTTTCGTCTTTCCATATACATAGTGGGTGAATTAACAGTATTAGGCAATATTTTATACTTACTACTCATTTTTACACTCATTACAATACAAAAACTTAAGACAACTTATAATATCAATTCATATGTCATCAGTGGCTGATTCTACATTATTAAACATCAGCAGCAAAGGCTGTTAATGATAACGACTAATGAAGTTCTATAACCTATTTTGGGAAATGAATAGGACACTAATTTGCCAAAGTGATTTCTTATATATGCCTGTATAGATGTGTTTTTCTCTCACTTTTTCAGCTAAGGGGGGATTTAGTGGAGGCGGAAAACTCACTATAGAGACAGGGTGAGGGTACCCTGCTCCCTGAGTTACTTACTTTTAATAAATCCAACATTAAGCTACCCAGTGCTGTGGTTTTTGTTTGTAATAAGCAAATACATTGTTCAACATGATTACCTCACATATATACAGGGTGAGTCAAAAGCCCCAGGACACATCAACACAGGACACCTGGACTTTTTGCTAAAGCTGCCAAAACCATTGTTGAGGTTTCTGTACTGATTAGAATAATCAATTCCATCTTCAGTTCCCTATGATGAACAACAAAAGTTTTGAACTTGAAAAGTTTGATAACTTTTGAAACACAATAGATATTGCAAATCTGGTTTCTGAGACAAATTTGCTCTTCTTTGATGAGCTTCATGACCACTTTTCCATTAGAAAAACTTGCTTTTGATCCAGCTGATTTCAAGATGGTTTCCATGTTCCAGACATAGTCTAAAAGGTCCCCTTACCCATTACCTGCTGGGGTATTCTGATATGTCATTTTCCCTTTTTTCTGTGGCTATTGACTTACCATGTACATACACTGCTTACAAAAATTAGAGGATATGTAAAATGAATATGAAGCCATTTAAAAAAGAAGTATTTAATTTTATTTCATTAAACAATATCATCAGAAAAGCAAATGAAAAGTCAAAGAAAGTTTTACCATTATGCAAATGAGATGCAAACTTAATTATCGCGATTGAGTAGCAAGTGACATATTCATTTACGAGAGTGCCACACATTGACTGTTCAATAGGGTGTATGGTCAACCAAGACTTCCAAAACAAACGGACAGTGATGGGGGATAAGATTGGTCCTCTTGGACCAACCATTTTTTCTTCTGTGTGAGTCAGTGGGGAAGCCATACAGTTTTACTCCTTTCTCTGACTGATTGGAGCATCCCAATGTAGCACAGAAAAGCTTGGTGGAGACTATATGAAGAGACAACATACGGGAAAAAGCACAGGCAAACTGCCTGGCTAATGTTTATGTTTAGATTATTAGTATTTGTATGTTTTAAGGGAATTAAGTGCACAGTAAAAAAGGCATTCATAAAATACACTGCTCACAAAAAATATTATTTCCTTATGGAATATCCCCTAATGTGTCTGTGTGATTTTACCTTCTTCTGTTATATCTGAAAATCGTAACAGTTGACATTAGATATCAAGTTAAGATTACATAGGCCTTCATCTACCATGAAATTACTAAAATCATCATGAACTAAAGATATGTAAGATAAGAAATCTCAGTTGCATTTCAAAACATTCCTTTCCTCCCTCTAAATAGATATACAAACACTAGGACATGATTGCTCCTGACACTAGGACATGATTAAGCCTAAAAACCATTAGTTCCCTTAAAAAATATCACCACAAATTACAGAAAATCTACGACACTTACCTGCTTGTACATAGTACAGTCCGTTCAGACGTTGGAAACTAGAGTAACTGTCACTTCAATCTTGGCGGGGTTTTTTTACGTGGTCGCGGTTGTAATGACATCACAGAGAGGCGTTAAATCTGATTGGACATGATGGTTGTTGGTCCTGGGTCTGCTTTATAGATGTAGCTCCAGGAAGAAGAGCAATCCGAGAAAATCAAAGCGTGCTGGCATGGATAGAAAATCTCTCAGCCTAATAGTTTGTGGAGTCTGAACTAACTGTGGTATAATACACATTTTTGCTGAGGTTCTGCTTTTACAAACTGACTTCAATTAAATATTAGATTACCTTCATGTTACAAAGTAAGATTACATTTTATTACTTCATTTAGGATCATGTCTAATTTCTATCACAGGGCTCAGGGCAGGAATCATGCCTAGAGAGCGTGCTAATCCATTGCAGACCACTCGTATACACACACTGTGACACTTTAGAGACTAAATAACCTAATGGAATTGGAATATGGAAGGACCCAGTGTACCTGGAGAATACCTGCATGGACACAACAAGAATGTCACATGTCATTTCCACACAGATGGCGTTTGGACTGAAAATAGAACCAGGAAACTCTGGAGCAATGTTCCACTGTCCCACCCTATGTGTTTATTTATTAATGTTAATTAACATTATTGCAGGGTATTGTAGTGTATGCTGTTGTGCCTCACATCTCCACAGATCCACATTCACGCCTGGCAACGTCTCTCTTTTCTAAGGTTTTCTAAGAGAAAACAATAATTATAATACAACATATACATTTACATTTACATATACATATACATTTTTAATGCCATTGGAGTCATTTTACATATGTGACTGTAAGTTATATTTATAAAATTGAATGCTCATTTAAAATGAGTTTTGTGCTCTACTATGTATTGCTTAATGCCAAATTAAGGGCAAATCTAGGCCATAATCAGTAATTTATCCAAAAACCCTACCAAAATATTTTATTCTGTTTGCTTTATTTAATTAGCAGTATGACAGTAAAACATGCAGAAATATTATACATTCTTGTATAATACAGCTTGGGGAGATGCGTACTGATTTGAATATATTTACTTGAGCGCTACTAAAGAAATCATTTCATGTTACGTTTTTTAAAATAATCATTTCTCGATTAATTAAATGACTAATCTGTATGTGTGATTATCAACGTAGAGAAGATTAGGTGGGTTTCGCAATGCATTGTAATTTAATATTGCTTTTCTCCCTTCTTTTTGTTTCTGTCTGGAGGACAGATTTTGAATATTTAGATATTTTATTATGACTAGAGGAGGTGAAGACAAACAAGAAATATGGTTGGGTTCTTCCTTGCTGCATGCTTGTCGTGCGCTGCTACTTTTCTCCCTCTCTCTCTCTCTCTCTCTCTCTCTCTCCCTCTGCTCGCTGTGTTCACCCTGATATGCACCCTCAGGCAGTGTGCCTTTCATTATTTCTTTTGAAACTTTCATCTTAAGTCTCAGAGGGATTAGCCCTCTTGATTCCTGACATAGTCAATGAAAAACAAGCCTTATACACTGGGAAGCTTACAGCAAGCAGAGCTTCTCACCGTCCCTTGACTTACTTTCTGTGAATGCGCAGCCATGTCTGAATTTCTACGCGTCTGTCTGACATTATTTATTACTAAATTCGTTCTTGTTCCTGCATAATTTGGAACAAAAAACATGATTTATTAGTCTGCATCTACTGCTGTGGTGATTGTAAGATGTTGCTATATAGCAGAAACACTTCAACAACATCAGATGCTCTCCACATATTTAAGCTGATGCCATATCGTTACTGGAACCTCTTTCTCAGTTTAAACATTACTATTCTCTGTTGGCTTTTGGATGTATTGATAATCACAACATATTCTCACCCAACTTTGTCAGCAGTTCTACTACTTTGCCACACAGCTGGTGAAGCTAATCTTTCTCTTTTGCCCTTCAGTTATGGGTAACCGTATAGGGAACTGGACACAAGAGTCTACAGTAATTCCATAATTAGACAATGATGAACTATTCGTTTATTATTCATAGCTGCAAAGTCCTGCTTTCCAGTGTGCATTGCCGCCCTTCCCCAGTAGAGGTGGCTAGGCCAGCACTAATGATCTCAGCAAGTGGCAGCAATCCATTGCAGTGCTGCACCAAGGCCACATTAATCTTGCGGGTAATCCAGTTGATAAATGACCCTGGAGCAGCCCTGGCAAATCTTGCCTTAATTATGCTGATGGTGCTACACCTGGGAAGCGCAAATAGTGAGATTTGCAGACTCAGAAGTACATCGCCGCCCTACAGGTGCCTACAGAAATTGCTCAACTGGATACTGCAGAAGCTCCTCTGGGAGTCGTTGTATGACTGATTATTTAGGCTTCCAGTCAGAGGAAATGATGATGTACAGACTCTATTTCTCCTATAAGCCACCTGGGCAAAAGCCTACAAAGGTCATCAATCTGAGAGACATCCCAAGAGTCCGTCATCAGAAGACCTAGGTCTATTTAGACATGTCTTGGTGCCATTTAAATGCTTTGAGAGACCTCTTCCACTAGATTGATTTTGAGTTGTTTTTACCATTTGCACTACCACCAAATTGCTTCTTTGGGTAGCTTTGAGAAACATTTAAAATTTGAGCGCTCACAAGAGCATTGGAGTAGCTGAAGGTATCCTAAGCCTGAATAATACAATACTCAAACAAACCACACAACAGAGTCTTACTTTGCATCACTTGTAGCGATGTTGTAAATTGTAGCTTTTGCTTTGCCACTAAGTAAAAAGTCAATAAAAGGTTCAATCTGTTCAATATCTCTGTATTGATCATCAGGAAGCCTATGTATTATATTTTCAACAACAGGTATTATAACATTGTGTTTTCGCACAGTAGCTACTACAATAAATGAATGAAACAGAAGAACAGCTTTCCAGTGAGCTCAAGTACTTGGTTCAGCATCCTCCCCAGGGGGATTACTTTGACCTCTGGTTCCTGCTTGTGTGATCTGAACCTCCCCATGGTACCTGGCAGTCATGCTGTCACTCTCAGGTTTTATGTTCTCTGCTTTGAGGTCATTGTGATCCTCCTTCTCAACTTCTCCCACACTGGCTTGTTTTTGTGTTGGGATTTGAATCATGTGCTTTTTGACTTCCTATTTTTACCTTGTGCTTGCCAATGTCATGATTTGTATTGATATCATTACTATAAATGCTGTATACAATAGCAATAAATGATCTTGTGCTAAACATAAATAGTCTATTTCATTTGTGAGTAATGATTTGTCTTGATTTGTTTATTTGGCATTTGGCCCTTAATGTACTTTTAATATGAGCTCTTGCATACCTTGCTGAACTTTTACCTGGTGTGTCTTATGAGCCCTGACAATAGCCTGCTGCTGCTGAATTGCAAACATAGATAAATTGATTTAATTGCATTCACATACAATAAAGTATGGATCTAAAAGGTCAGCAGAAAATGGTTGCAAAAGCCCCAGGGAGCATTTAAAGGGCCGGCTGAATTTAATATGCATCTATCACTTTTTATCATCTAATTAGTCCACCGAATGGCAGGCTGTTCTGCATGGAGAGAAAACAGTAATATTGATTATATAAAGGCCCAGCATCCTTCATTTCAATCTTCCATTGGCATGCTGTTGGACCACTTTTTACTTTCCTCTTTCCTCAAAAAAAGTGTTCAATGCTCCTTTCTTTTGTCTCCTTCTTCTGATATCAGGAATTAATTTACTGTTCGACTTTCCCTTTGCCAAGTCTTGACTCTCCATCATTCTGCCAGCAGTAAACATCTTGAACTAGCAGATGTGTACAAAGTCATCAGCTAAACAACTCAGGTTTAAGTGCCTTACAATCTGCAAGACAGACTGTGCTGTGAATATTACACTAATGCCACTTAATATTAAATATTTGTTAACTGTGCTGTTTGATGATACTGGAATCTTATGGACATCATAACTTTCAAGTTTCAGTGTATGTCACACAACATAGAAATTTTGTTATAGCATCCTTTTTGCTATAACTGCAATATACGATATTGTTTTGTAAGATGAAATATACACACATTATCAGGCGATTATGGATTAAATGACTCGGCTTTAATGACAGGCAGTAATGTGCTGAATGACTATTATGTGCCACTTAGTATAAAATTTGCATAAATATGATATGATCTGATATGAAAAACTCCTTGAAGCCTGTGTTTTTTTGGATTTTGCGAAACATCAGTATTATATTATAGCTAGCTTGGTCTGAAATAAGATATGAGAGGTGATCTTATTTCAGAAGAGGAAAAATGCTGCTTTATCAGCTGATTATCGACTCCTGACTTAGTTATATGTCTTAAAGCTTGTTCAACAATGAATACATGTCTGCTTCTGCCTTGAGCTACTGACCTGGTGAGGACATGGTTTATTTTTTTCCCTGGTTTGTTCTTAGAGTTGAAAAGGAAAATATGTTAGCATGTGATCACAGTCTGAGAACATCATGTCCAACTCCTCCACTGACATCTACGGAATAGACACAATGAGATGCTGCTGGCAACAAAGAAATAACAATACTGACAAGGTATTTTTTTATATAAATGAATAATAGATAACAGATATTGTTTGCAAACACTGGAACCATTGTGTGAACGTGTCAGTTATTAGTGTATCCACTTCTAGCCTTTATGACATTCTTGCACCATACTGACATACTTTCATAAATTGTATAATGGAAGTTCTTGCAATGCATTCTGCACAAAAGCACAAACAAGCAACAAACAAACAAATAGACTGGTCTCTCTGACCAAAATGCCAAAATGCTCCCTCTTTTGAAGTGATTCTGACAGGAATCTATTCGGCCTTAAGTGAGCCACTTTTTCCCTTTATTTCTCCTTCACTGATCAACTGCCTTTTTGTTCCTTCAGTATGAAAATTCACACTCCTCTGACTTTAACAGCAGTTCCTCATTATACACTGCCTGATAAGCACTGTATATTGTTACTCATTTTCTACTTATTATTATTCGTCCACACATTTCTGTGATGGATCAGATGATCAGATTTCAACTGACAAAGTTCCAGAGCTCGGAGACAAAACTATTGGGAGTATTGGTCATATTGGTTAGTGCCTCCTAACTCTAGAAATCAGCACTTAAGTTGCCAGGCTGAACTTTATCTGTGTGGAGTTAGAAATATTTTAAAAAATCGAATTTTTTGGTTCATATTGCCATGATAGCGTCACACAGTTGCTACAGATTTGTGTGCTAAAAATCTGGACTGAAATCTGGACTGAAATCTGATGACTGTGGAGACCATTTGAGTACAGTCAACTCATTGTCATGTTTAAGAAACCAATTTGAGATCATTTGAGCTTTTTGACATTGCATCCTACCAGGTGTAATCATATTTGTAACAAAAAAAGTTAATAGCTGATTTGTAACTTTTCTGATAGAAGATTTTCATTCCAGCTTAACAATTGCACAATGCAGCCAGACACAGGACTCAGACTGTGTTGCTTCACTGATGTGTATGATATGCACAGTGCAATTATGTAATGCCTTAGAAATGTGTACTTGCATTAAAAAGATCAAGTGATTAGAAGTAAAATCACTTTGTCACTCAAACTAATGGTGCAAATGTTCAAAGGCTTTTCTTTTTGTACATATTTGTATGGTAAATATTAATGATTTTACTTTCTAATCACTATGAGGGTAAATCAGAATCAGTGTGGCAGGAATGAGCAGCTAATGTCTTTTCTGAGGAGTAAATCATTTAATGCATGTTTAAGCCTTAAATCAGTGGACTGACAGGTTGATGTTTTGAGGTTATGGCCTCATGAAATGGTAGCTTGGAGAAGAAAATCATTTTTTTAAGTTAATGAATACATTGTTGTACTGTAAGTGCTATGTTTTATAAACTATAAAATATTAATTACAGTAGATTGGATTATTCATTATGACTAGCTCCACAAGTATAATCAAAATTAATTTACTGCAGTAAGAGTACCACCCACTCTCCCTAGGTCGTAGTGTGAAACAAATCACACAAACTCTAAAGCAGAGGCTTCATGTTGCCCTGAGCTTCATGACACAACTACAGCTTTATTTAAACACTCCAGTCTGTGGAACAGTCTGTCTCTCTGGAGATACAAACCAAAGTGAGGTAGTGAGCACAGCACTGATACTGATGGTTTAATGGCCCAACAGAGACTCACAGCAACTGGCAGGACAGATGTCAGCTCTGCCTCAGCAGAGGCTTTAAAAATAACAACCAAGCCACAAAAATACAATTGAAAACATGTACACTGATCAGCCATAACATTAAAACCACATACTTACTTCCACATTTATTGTAAATTGTATCTGCTTTACTTACTATATAGGTGCTCTTTGTAATTCTACAATTACAGACTGTATGCCATCTGTTGCTCTGCATGCGTTGTTAGCCCCCTTTCAACAAGCTCTATAAGGTCACCACCACAGAGCAGACATTATTAGAATGATGGATCATTCTCAACAATGCAGTAGACTGACATGGTGGATTTAAACCAAGAAAGTGCCACTTCTTTAATACCAATGGAATTTTCTAGTATATTCAGTAGTAAATCATGATCTATTGGGTCAATTTTTTTTAATCAGTGGTTTAATTACTGCTCACTCATTTGGGTACATAACAAAAACTATGGCATGCATTTAAAATAACAGTTGCTCTATAATCCTAGGTATGAATTATTTGAGAAATGTGTAGGAATTATTTCTAACAAACATGATGATGCCTTAGACAGCCTGATCAGTGTTAAGAGTACAGTATTAGCAGGGGTAAAATATTATAGTCTTGATAAACGGATAATTAAACACATGTCAACACTAGTGCCACATTTGGACAGTTGCTGAAAAATGAGACATAACACATATTGATCAGAAATCAAATCACTTTGGAGGAAAACATCAAGGTTATCTATATTGATAACAGATGTTAATATTACATCTGAAGTATCATTTCAGTGGTGGGTCAGTCCCATCATAGTCTGAGGGGTACTTATTTATTGTAAAATGGATTATAAAAACAAATTTTAACTGAATCCTGCTCATTTTCAAAGTTTCAGAGTACATTGCTCACAAAATTAGGGGATATTTGAAATGAATACGATACTGATATCAGAAGAACTGCTGGATAATCTGATCCTGTCCATGCCCCATCACTATCAGAGTGTTTTGGCTGTTTTTTTATTGACCTTACACCCCACTGAGCAGTCAGTCCCTAACCCTACTGAACAGTGCCACTCTCGTCCAGTTTGACATGCTTCTGTTCACCCTCATAAATATGAGCATATATCACTTGCTGCTGATAATTTTGTGTACCATTTGTGTAATTGAACAACTTTCTTTGAGTTTTAATTTCTTATTTTCTGATATCCTCTAGTATTATGAGCAGTGTATTAAAATCACCTACAATTAAAGCCTTATCTGAAAGCCTTATCTTATATGAAAGTACTTAGCGCAAAGGTTCAACAAATTCCTGAATACATTCTGAATAAGGAACTGGAGGTCAGTAAATAGGGATAAGATGAAACCAGTATGGTTTAAACATACAAAATGATTAATCAGATTAAGAATCAGTACAGTCAATTCCGATTAATGGGACCACCGGTTAATGGGACCAGCCGCTAAATCTGACCAAATCCTAAAGTACCGAATCAAATCCTGTTATATACGTGTAATGTTATTCGCTTATTTGGAACAAAATTCTGCTTAATCGGACCAAAAATGTGTACAGTATGTAATATATCTTCGTTTCTCCAGAGTTTCTCTCCAGCCCTCTACTGCCACCTAAAGGTTTTTGCCTAATATTTACTACAAAAAAGAAGCCAAAAGTCACTTAGCCACTGCTAAAGCGAATCATATCACACTGGATAAGTTCTTCAAACATTGACTGGAATTTAGTAAGAACTTGTTTTTTACAGTGTTATGCTTTGCATGCTGAGTATCTATACACCGTGTTGTAGATCGTTTGCAAATTTCTTTTTCAATGAACAAAGTTTGTAAGCAACAGTAGTTCTTGTTTGTACGTTCGCTATACGTGTATAATCACACAATAAAGATTTAATAAACATTTAATATGTTACATAGCACGTCCCGTCTTGTAACATAGGGTATGTTCGTTTAATCGGACCAGCTGGTTATTAGAACCAAAACGATTGTGTCCCGATGTGGTCTGATTAACTGGAATCGACTGTATTTAAATTTCTAGTAGCCTTATACTGTAATTTAGAAGTAATCTAGAAAAATATCTCAAAAAGATCTCCTTTCCACAACCATTATGATGAGGGTATGTAACATGACTGTACCTAGGAGGAGGCCATTTGTGTTTATACTAAAAAGATTATTAGAATAGACTTTTGTCTATAGTGCATTTATGCCTTGGACAGATGCAGCAAACAAAAAAATCTATAATGTTCTGGGTGACAGTGCATGGTTACCAGCAGACAATTTGATAAGTCTGACTGTCTGCTGCCTGATCCTGGCTCTGGATACTCAGCCCCTAACTTGCCATAGTCTATGGGCAATGTTGCAGGATATGAAATCAACAGCCTCCCGAGTGGGATAGACACCATACTGTCATAAAAAATTGTGTTGTGAAGATTTTCTGTCACCCATTGTTTAGCTGTGGGCTAGTGTTGTTGTGATTTGCTTTGTTTTATCTTCATTTTTGGTGCAGATTTGGTTAAATCTTGTGGCGGTTAGTTGGGTCCTGTGTGAGACACACCTTCTCCCTGATCCTCCAGTAGATTGTGGCAGTTCGTTTCCTTTTGCACCTGCAGATCATCTGAAGCAATCAGTACACTCTACTTCAGAAGTGGCTTGACTGGCTGTTGGTTCATCATCGTTTATACGCCAGGAACATAGAACCACTCGCTATAGTTTGTAGCCCTTAGACTAACTTAAATATTAAACATGTTGATGCATGCCTACCTTGATCCACCTTTTATATGTCAGTTGTGTCTGTTGTTTTACAGTTTGTGTTATTCATATTTCAGTCATTTATCAGTGATCACAGGATGCCACCCTTAGAACCCTGTTTTAAACACCTCAGTGTTACTGCTGGACTATTCTCAGTCCATCAATGGTACCGAAATGTTTAAAAAAAAAGTCCTGCAGCACTGCTGTGCCTTATTCACTTGTGCGGTGCAACACATTAGTGTTACTGTAATGCTGCGAAAGATGCACCACCCAGATATTATCTGCTATACAACTCCTGGCAAAAATTATGGAATCACCAGTCTCTGAGGATGTTCCTTCAGCTGTTTAATTTTGTAGAAAAAAGCAGATCACAGACATGACAAAAAACTAAAGGCATTTCAAATGGCAACTTTCTGGCTTTAAGAAACATTAAAAGAAATCAAGAAAAATAATTGTGGTAGCCAGTAAAAGTTACATTTTTAGAACAAGCAGAGGCAATAAATCATATAATCACTTAATTCTGAGGAAGAAATTATGGAATCACAATGCAAATTCTCATTACAAACAATAACACCTGCATCAGATTAAATCTGTTCGTTAGTATGTAAGTAAAAACACTTCGGAAAGCTGTTGCAACAAGTGAACTGACATGAATCATGGCTCCAATACCAGATATGTCAATTGAAAGATTATCAAACTCCTTAAAGAGGATAAATCATCATGCAGTGTTGTACAAGATGTTGGTTGTTCACTTTCAGTGTCTAAAACTTGGACCAAGTACAGACAACATGGGAAGGTGGTTAAAGGCAAGCATACTGGTAGACCAAGGACGACATCAGCAACATCAGAAGCATCAAGACAGAAAACAGAAAGCAATATGCCTTAAAAACAGAAAATGTACAACAAAACAAATGAGGAACAAATGGGAGGAAACTGGAGTCAACGTCTGTGACCAAGCTGTAAGAAACCGCCTAAAGGAAATGGGATTTACATAGAGCAAAGCTAAAAAAAGCCATCACTAACACCTAAACAAAAAAAAAAAAGGTTACAATGGGCTAAGGAAAGGCAATCATGGACTGTGGATGGCTGGATGAAAGTCATATTTAGTCATGAATCTTGAATTTTCATTGGGCAAGGAGATGATGCTGGAACTTTTGTTTGGTGCAGTTCCAATGAGATTTATGCGGACGACTGTCTGAAGAAAACATGCAAATTTTCACAATCATTGATGATATGGGGCTGCATGTCAGGTAAAGGCACTGGGGAGATGGCTGTCATTACATATTCAATAAATGCACAGGTTTACATTGACATTTTGGACACTTTTCTTATCCCATCTATCGAAAGGATGTTTGGGGATGATGAAATAATTTTTCAAGATGATAACATATCTTGCCATAGAGCAAAAACTTTAAAAACATTCCTTGAAGAAAGACACATAAGGTCAACGTCATGGCCTGCAAACAGTCCGGATCTCAATCCAATTGAAAATCTGTGGTGGTGTTATGATATGTGGTGTGGACCCAAAGATGCGGGACTGAAAGAACCCCACGACATATAATAAGAACACGTAAGATGTTCCTGGCAGCTTGCCCCCCTGGTGGGGCTTGGCCGCTGGGGTTGGGCGCCGACGTGGCTGAACCCCTCGGCTGTGTTGCGACACCAAGGTAGAGTCTAGGGCAAATTTCTGAGGGGATTCGCCCATGGGGCGGGGCAAGGGTCTTCCCACTGGGCATAGGCACGCCGAGTGGAATGCGGGAGACCATCCATTGATGGTTCCGGAGGCCCAGTCGATGGACGGGTTGTGAGCCCGCAGCCATGGGTGACCCAGGACAACCTGCATGTGCGGGGAGTGAGTCACCAGGAACGAAAGTCGTTCCTGATGACCTCCCACTCGGAGCGTCAGGGGACGGGTCCGGTGGGTAATAGGGCCCCCTAGGCGCTGCCGTCCATCAACTCCACAGACTGACATGGGGGCTGGAAGGCGCTCCAGGGGTAACCCGAGGCATCGACTGATCCCGAATCTAAACCGGCCCGAATGGAGGCGAGCCCCGTCTTCTACAGATGGGGTCGCCTCCAAAAAAATTCAGCAATCCGCCACGTAATTGCCGTCACTAAACTAAGGGTGGAACAGGGCCCCGGCGACACGCCCTTAGTTTAAGCGAGCTGCCCTTCTTTGGGGGTCTGGTGGGGCCCATGCCACCGAGCTGCATTGGTTCGGGTGACGGGGACCGCTCGGGGACGGAACCCAGACGAGACCAAGAACGGTCATGACCTAGCAAAAGAGGGTGAGACGCCCGCGAATCAGCCCGCTGACAGACCCAGTTGTCAAGTGACGCCGCAAGCTGGTTAAAAGCAGAGAGGAAGGTAGGAGCATCCCAAAAAGCAAGCTCATCTTTAAGAACCTCGTTGAGGCCCCGATGAAAGAGGACGATAAGTGGGGCCTCCTCCAGTCCTGCCTCCGCTACCAAGGTGCCGAACTCGACTATGTAGTCCGCCACTGGGCGATAGCCCTGGGAGATTCCACCAGGCGTGGTCCTGCCTGGCTCCTCCCTGAGGGGTGGAGAAAAGTCTCCCTAAGGGCGATGGAAAAAGCCTCCTTGGAGGCATTATCGGGCCCTTTTTGTTCCCAAACGGCGGTGGCCCACTCTAGGGCTCTACCCAAAAGGAGAGAGACCATATATGCCACCTTAGAGTGCTCAGACGGGAAGCGCAAAGGTTGTAGCTCAAAAATGAGACCGCATTGTAGCAGGAACCCTCGACATTTGGTGGGATCACCCGAGAAGCACTCAGGTGGTGGCAGTGGAGTCTCAACTGGGGTGCAGGGAATAGGGGCAGAGGCCCTGGGAGAAATACCGGCCACAGTAGCTTGAGCGAGCTGTGCGGTGAGCTTCTTTATAGCTGACTCATGGCGCCCTGAAGGCGAAGTGCCTCAGGTACGTCGTGGTGGCCCGCTGGGTCCATGTTCGCCACGTCGTTCTGTTATGATATGTGGTGTGGACCCAAAGATGTGGGACTGAAGGAACCCCACGACGTATAGGATCTTTCCCTACAGGGTTAAATTTACCTCCAAAGTTACCCTCGTACGCATCCGTCGGCTCTAAACGCCCCAGGATATAACCGACTACCTAAATGAAGGAATAAGGATGCGAACAAGGAGTTGTGCAACCAAAAAGGCTCTGTAATGGCGACTGGACCGACCACGAGTGCACCACGGTAGGTTACGTAACAGGTGGAAGTTAAAGAAAATGGTCCATGACAAGACTCCAACCAGCAAGGCTGATCTGGTAACATCAATCAGAGAAAGCTGGAGCGGATTGATGAAGAGTACTGTCACTCATTAAGTCAATGCCTCAGAGACTGCAAACAGTTATAAAAGCCAGAGGTGGTGCAACAAAGTACCTAGTGATGTGTTGGAGTGTTATTTTGTTTGTTTGTTTTTTATGATTTCATATTTTTTTCCCTCAGAATTGAGTGATTCTATCATTTATTCCCTCTGCTTCTAATTTTTACTGGCTACCACATACATTTTCTTGATTTCTTTTAGTGTTTCTTAAAGCCAGAAAGTTGCCATTTGAAATGCCTTTAGTTTGTGTCATGTCTGTAATCTGCTTTTTTTCTACAAAATTAAACAACTGAAGGAACATCCACAGAGACTGGTGATTCCATAATTTTTGCCAGGGGTTGTATGAAGGTCATGTCTAGTAAAAAACCTGTGTGAAGGAAACCTAACAAATTATGCACAGCAACAGGTGAGCTACACTGCATTTGTAGAACTATAACGTACACATATAGTTTATGTAAGGTTAAAATAGACTTTTAATGTTTTAAGGTTTTAATGTTATGGATCATCAGTATAAGCTTACTTTGAGTGAAGACAAAGCTTATTGTTTAGTGGCTGATGTGAGGGTTCTGAAAGTGCTGATAAGGGCTTTAAAATGAGTGAACTATCCATTAATGGAGGTGATAATTGTTTTCATACGCACACCAATCAATTTACTCTAAGCTACTTACAGCTACATGCTCCTTTATCACTGTTCATTATAACACTTTTGTGGTGGTAGCAGAAATGGCAACTTGCTTAATTAAGCACCTAGGTTATATGGACCAGGCAGACAATTTTGACCAAAGACAGTGACTTTGCATTATTCCTGTGCTGAATATAACAGGATGTGTAGTGGATGGATCCAGAGAAGTTTTAAAAAAACCCTACCTTCTGAATAAAAATATGCAGCATATTTAGAATACATTAATATGTTGGTGTGTGTTGTACTTGTAGCTATATAAATCCAAAGTGAAAGTTGATCAGTGGATCCTGTGAGTATATAGCATGTGTGATCTTTCAATCAGCCAATCTGGGGCTTGGCAGGATGCCTACAGTATATGGTTAAGCAGAAGCATTGATGGGAAAAGAGCAAGGAGCTAACATGCAAAATGATGTCTAGAAATAAACAATAAATGTGTTATACAGCCTTATGGATACCTAAACAGAAATACGTAAAATATCTAGATCTTCCAAATTCAGTGCAATATAAGTTTTAATGAACAAAGCATTTGCAAATAGTTCCTTTCTTTTGCATAAAGCTCTTATAAACTGCATTTTACCATGAATTGTAACATTTAGTAAGAATTTTCTTTATCTCAGATTTACTTCAATGAGCTTGTTTCATTTGAACTCATTCGCTTCATTAACTGCTTGCTAACCTGACATTTCTGATTAACTAAAACACATTCACAACTCCACGACTTAATTTATCTTTCTCTTTCAGTTGTATTAACCTTATGTCTTTCCCACACATTTGGTTCTCTTTGATGTTTTTGTGATTAAATATGATTATCTTTACTTCCCCAAACTGAAAGCTACTCTGTGAACTCTGTGTTTTCGCTTTGTAAACTGAACAATTTGTCTCTCGATTATTGTGGGGACCTTCGATGGTCATTGTAACGAATGGATGAAGACCTACACTCATCCCAACCCTAATCGTAGCCTCAGTAACATAAAATAAATAATTTGACCCTATTTGGTTATTCAAAATAAAGTTACAGTCTTAAGAACTGTTAAAAAAATAAAGGGAACACTAAAATAACACATCCTAGATTTCAATTAATGAAATACAGTGTTACCTCGCCCCTTCGCGGTTCACCTTTCCCGGTGCTTTGCGGGTTTTCAAATTTATAAAAATATATTTAAAATATTAATTCTAACAATAAAGGAATAAAGAATAAAAGAATAATAAAGGAAATAAAATATTATCCTACTTTATGGATTTCCATTTATCGCGGGTGGTCCTGGAACATAACCCCCGCAATAAACGAGGCATCACTGTATTCCAATAATTAATTTTAATCAAAATTATTATCCCATGGAGGTCTGGATTTCAAATATCATTCAAAATCAAAGTGTAAAATCAAATTACAGGCTGATCCAACTTCAGTAGAAATTTCTCAAGATGAGTTATAATTAGGCTTAGTAGTGTGTGTGTGGCCTTGACGTGCTTGTATGACCTTGCATGATTCACATTGATGTGCCATCCTGGATGAGCTGCACTACCTGGGCAACTTCTGAGACACTGCCTCATGGTACCTCTAGGTATGAGAGCACTGGCAAAATGCAAAAGTGACCAAAACATCAGCCAGAAAGGATGAGAACAGAGAAATAGTCTCTGGCCACCACCTGCAGAAACACTTCTTAATAGGGGTTGTCTTGCTAATTGCCTCTCATTTCTACCTGTTGTCTATTCTATTTGCACGACAGCAGGTGAAATTGATTCACAATCAGTGTTCCATAGTAACTGGACACAGAAGTATGATTGACTTGGAGTTACAATGTGTTGTTTAAGTGTTCCCTTTATAATAATATATATACATACATGGTCACTATTGTTATTCCAGTTCTTCTCAAGCCAGGCAAGTTCTCTATTAAACTTGGCAGAACAATTGTTTAGGCCAACTGTTTAGTAAGACCACAAACAAATAATCTCTTAATAATCTCCTGTTTTACATTTTTTAAAGTGCTTCCACCTTAATATGCACAAGCTTTCACAAGCTGTTTTGCAGCATATCCAGACATGAAATTTCGTGATCAGAGCAGTGGCTGATGTTTCACGTGGACTTGGAAGGGGAAGCAATGAACTATTAATTACTCAAACAATTGAACGGTCAGATGACAGATGGATTTCTGTTCAAAAAGGTTACTTTGGTCACTTGTCTCACAATTTGAGCAGTCTCACAAGCTGATTTATTTGAAGTGAGACATTCACTAGTAGTAATGAACTACATACTGTAGTTCATTATTAAGTTGTATATTCCCTTGGTTATTATGATATTACAACATATTGTTTTCTCTCAGATACGTTCTTCTGGCACCAGTTCCAGCCCTCATGCCTCTAGTCAGGCCACATCACAGAATTTTTCTTTCTTCTCCTTTTTTTTTACTAAGGATGCCATGCTATCAAACTTGCTACCTGCTGGATGACATGAGAATCTACAGTGACTCAATTTACTGGACAAAATAATAGTACTTTTCTCTATTTTATTATATTCTTTATTTGATTTATTTTTTATTCTACTTTATTATATTCTATAATGTATTGATTATATTTCTATTTTCAACATTTTATTTATCATTTGCTAATTTGAAACTAATATACACAAAGAGGAAAACATACTAATATCTTCTTTCTACAAAATGGGCAAACACCATATTGTCTTCCCAGTTACTTGCAGGTTCATATGTGTCTCCTGCTTTTGTTCTTCTTCTTTTATTCAGTACACAGCATGGAAGTCGACAAAGTCGATCCACGGTTTGATTCCAACTCTGGGCTCTACCTGTGAGGAGAATGCATGTCCTGTGTCTGTGGGTCTTCTCCGATTTCTGCAGTTTCCTCCCACATTTAAAAAACATGCATGATAGGTTGATTGTATGTGCCCTAGAATGGATTGGAGCCCTGTCTAGGGTTGTTCATGCCTTGTAATAGGTAATACAGTGTGAAAATATATGTTACAGGCTTTGTGTGATGTGTATGATGTACTCTCATTTAGTACAAGTTATTATGAAAACACAAGACTTCTAAAATCTCACAGTATACAGTATGCCTGGCATATACATTACAATTCGAAAACTGATGTCTCCCTTATATGCATAAAAAATAAATCCTTCTGAAAAATTTTCTTTTTGTAAATTAATCTCCTACATCACAGCAGAATTATCTTTCATTTATTTATCTGACTTAGTTGTCTTTACATTTTTAACTATACTGCTCTAATTTTTGAGCAGTGTATTAGGCTTGTTAGTATTGTTCATACAGATCTATAGTTGGATTGGCACGTCATAAACAGTGCTGACTGGATCTTCTTTGAAAACACCCACAGTATTTGATTAGCCATTTAGTGAACTATTTACATTATAAGCACCATTGTATAATTTGTGATTCACCTCATTGACTTTTCTTTATTCAACTGCTGTATCAGTATTTGTTTTAAAGCTTTATTTTGTGGCTTTTTCCAAACAATCTGCTATGACCTTAGACTATAAGGCTAGCTCAAATGCCATGTATCTGATCTTGCCACTGTACCAGGGCTGTGAACCCAGTCTATTTGCCAAAACCAGGAACACATTTGAGTGCTGTCCCTTTTAGAAGCTTGAATAATAAGCAGCAATTAGTTTAAAAATCTCTAAAACCAATTTTGGAAACATCAGATATATTTGTAGTTTCTTGAGAGGTTTAGCAGAAAAGAGGCTCAGAAAAGAATGAAAATAACCAGTCAGTGGAATTCCTCTGGGCAAAAATGCCTAATTTATGCCAGAGGTTAAGAGTAGAATGGCCAGACTGGTTAGAGCTGATAGAAAGGCAAGGGTAACTCAAATAACCTCTCGCTACAATTGGGGTATACAGAAGAGCGTCTCTGAACACACAAAACATCAAACCCTGAAAGAGATGGGCTACAACAGCAGAAGACCAAACAGGGTGCCAAGAACAGGCAACTGAGGCTGCAGTCGTACAGGCTGTTCGTCTTCTATAACATTCAGATGGTACGGAATTTGGCATAAACAACATGGACAGCACAGATCAATCCTAATGATTCAGGCTGTGTGTGATGGTTATTTTCTTGGAACACTTTGGGCCCTTACATTTTTGTAAATATTTTATTATATTTTTAATGGGACATCACTGAAGATATGACACTTTGATACAATGTAAAGTATTCATTCTACAGCTTACAGCATAACAATGTAAATGTGCTGTGCCCTAAAAAAAACTCAACAAACAGCCGTTAAAGTATAAACCATTGGCAACAAAATTGAGTACATACGGAAGTGAAAATGGCCAAATTGTACCCAATTGGCGATTTTCCCTCCCCGGTATAATGTGATTCATTAGTGTTACAAGGTTTCAGTTGTGTTGTACTGATCACTGTAAGTTCAACATGCACCTTGTCACGAACGGGAGAGGACTGAGACGCAGAGTCAGACATAAGTGCAAGTGTAGAGGGTTTATTTACAGTGAAAGA
>JAUZST010022791.1:0-59233 GCA_034779995.1 Parotocinclus haroldoi
GAGAGAGAGAGACAGAGAGAGACAGAGAGAGAGCCAGAGACAGAAACAAAGAGAGAGAGTTTTTTTGGACGAGTTACCCCCCCCCCCCCAGTACTAACGTTCTTCGCAGCTGCTGGTGGTGGAGGTGGAGTGTGAGAGTGTGTGTATCTCCTGAGACACCATGGACAGATCTGAGTGGGACACGGCGCTGTCCTCGTCCTCCTCACCCGGAGACTCCTGCATCATCATCTGCTCGATCTCAGAGATCACCTACAAACAACAAACCAAACCAGGGATGGAACAATGCCCTCCGCTCACAATTATGATTAGGATTTATTTATTTTAATAATTCAATTTCATTTACAACGCAGCGTCGTCTCAAAGAAGCTTTACAATCTTATATTAGGATCTTAAAAGGCCGATCCCAAGCTGAGCAAGCCTAGGGCGACAGCGGCAAGGAAAATCTCCCTGAACGTAGAAGGGAGAAACCTGGGGAGGAACCGAGACTCTACAGGGGACCAGACCTCCATGGGTGGCCCGGATGCTAATTAAATAAATTATTAATTAAGTATATTAAATCATAGCTAAATTATAGGTCAATAATTTAAATCAAATAAACCGACAACACAATTTAAATGAGTATTTACAACAACAACAAAAAAACAACCCCGGTTATCAAACCCAGTTTCAAACAAAATCTGTGTGTTTATTGCGCGTGTGCGTGTGTGAGACGTATGCTTGCGCCCTCTGGTGTTCGAGCAACGAAATGACATCATTATAGGAGGTACTGTAATTAAAGGAATAAGTGTGTGTGTGTGTGTGTGTGTGTGTGTGTGTGTGTGTGTGTACACCTGCTCGGCAGTAAACAGAGGTTCCTCGTTAACGCAGGAGACGATGATGGAGTGCAGATCCATCTGCTCCCTCAGCTCCTCATCATCAGAAATATCCAGATCCACACCGTCATCCTGCTGTAACACACACACACACACACACACACACACACACACACACACACACACACACACACACACAAATTGGGACACTTTGGAGACACAATTTGACCTAATATATGTTTCACACGTGAGAGGAAACGGAAAATTTACAGACATGGGGAGAACATACAAACTCCACACAGTGCTACCACTGCACCACCATGCCACCCATTGTTGTGTCTTTACTATTTTACATTCTTTCATTAGATTTATTGTATTTATATAGTTAATACATTCATATTATGTGGGCATAGTTTTATTATACGTATATTGTAATATTTCATTTATTTTCTGACATTTAATTTGAATGAAGAGATCGATTTATATCTAATATTTTCAATTGTTTTCTGAATTTCATTCAGTTGTTGTCACGCCCACGGCCATTAACCTTGCTGCTCCTTTCACACTAGCAATACCGTCTGAACTCCAATCGCGCACTCATTGCACACACCTGATACTTGTTTAGTTCTCCTTATTTATACTCCCTCCTTGCTTTGTTTCATTTCTGAGTCTGGTGGTGGCGATCTTGGTATTAGGACCCCGTCGCTAGCCTTGTTTTATGTTCGTTATTGTATTGTCGTTTGTTACTTCTGTTACTTATCATTATGACCTGGGTTCTCGTACCTCGTTCACGCTTTTTGCCTCATTCCTTCACCTTTGTCTTGTGCCATGTACCGATCCAGGGAAGGCATCATCATTTTTTGCCTGCTGATCTTTAATAAACATTCTACCCAGCGTTACAGCTGTAGTGCATTTCTCCTTTAGTTTTTCTTTATTTACTTTTATTCGTGTCTTACCATGCTATTGCTTTATGTCTCGTTAATTTTATATTCTATTTAGCGTCTCAGTGGCGAGAGCAGGCTGCTGGAGGATCCTAGCTGGGGTTTCCTATATGTACTGCAATGCTTTAGTTATCCATAGCAGATTCATGATTTATTTCAAATACAATCAGCTGGGTTATTTATTAATTTTTTTTTTTAAGAAAGACCTTTATTTTATGTCAGCTTGGCCTACTTCACCATGTCCATCGTTTCAACTTTTGAGAAACGGCAACATTTGCGTGTTTCCGCTTTGTGTCCGTTGTTTTTCCAGCAGATTTTTCCCTGCCTGTTTGCCCACTATATAAATAGAAGACAGTCTTGTAAATTGTTCCTGTGTGACCTGAATGTTAGCGCTCCCAGCACTGATCGCGATTGCTGTTTCGAAACACCGTGCGGAAGTGTTGAAGGCCGACAGATGCGAGAGTGTACAGAGCTGTTTGACATTCTGTCTGTGAACTCGCAGGTCCCGGGTTAAAAGCAAAGCCGTGTAATTACGGCGTCGGGATCTGAAGGAGCAGCAGGACATTAGAGGAAAGGTGAACGTGGCAATGCATTTACAGGCCGGCTAGCTGAAGGAACAGCGCCGGTGCCCTTCCCGATCCGACACTTCCACCCGTGTGATTTATTCAGCGGCGTGCAAGGTGCCCTTCGAAATGGCACATCCCGGCCATTACGCAGTCACCTTTTTGTAAAAAGTTGAAATTAAGTGCTGGAACGACGGCTACAGTGCGACGCTTGACATTTCACTAAAACACATTCCATTTGTCATTTCCATTCAGGATAAACAAACACATCTCTCGGCCATTATGTTCTCAGCGATATTGCACCGAGCACGTCGGGTGTGATTGTGCCAGCCTCCGTAAACTGTGTAATGTAAAATAAAGTACGTAAGCCTGACAGGGGTTCTTTCGGAACAGAAACATTGCATTGAAGTGAACTAAGTCTGCGCTATGGCTACTTAATTCCAGACTAGCACACAAGAGGGCATCGGCAAACAAGTACATGCTGTAATGAAGCAAGAAGGAGGCAGGAGAAACATGAAGACGTGAGAAGCGTGGCATAAATACGACCAGTCAAGGGAAACAAACAGAGACAGGAAGCCGGTTGTAATTCTGCAGTGAGAGAACAGGGGAAAAAGCGTAAGCAGGATGATGCAATCATGATTGGCCACAGGTGGCGCTTCATTCAAAATTGAGAGCATTTATGAGTTTCTGGAATTCTATGGTGATAGGTACTGAATGCGTCTGTAAGGGACAGACATACCGCACCTCTGCAGAGGCGGAATATGAATCAGGCGCAAACTTATAAAAAGTCATACTGCACCAGATTATAATCCTGAGAAACCATGGTTCGCTTCCCACCTCGGGCAAGGTGTGACTTGTCCGCCAGGTACAGTTGTGTTCTGTTCATTGTACTGTAGAAGCCCATGATAACACTTTACCAGAGCCCGGTCTACCCAAGAGTCTAGGACTCGTGTGGGTCTATGGAACATTTGCATACACTGTGAATAAAAATATATTGCAGCTACCCTGAAAAGCTAGACACAAAAAGTCTTGCTTGCTATGTACTTTTGTTGAACCAAGGCAAATCGAATACATATCAAGCTTTTACAAGTCCTACCTAATTCTTAAAAAAACAGGTTTATGATAGCTACTACTTAATGACACAGAAAATTGCACTAAGGCATGATCTAAGCATAATTAATACAAATAACACATTCTGCATATCACAATTTTACATAAGAAACACAAACACAAAGGCAATAAATACCGGACTCATAGGGCAATGCAGACGTCAGGGGTGCCAACGTGAAACATCAGTTCAGTCTGTTGAGCTTGTTTTATGGTACTGCCATTTTAAGAACCATCATATTTGGGTTGGCCAAAATTGTACTTTTGTGTATTTTTTGTGTATTCTGGATTGAGACTAATTCTAATCCTAAATTAATAGACTAATCACTATTAATATTCCAATTTAGGCCCAAAAATTCACTCGTTGCGCAGGCATGTACCGTTTTATGTCAAACAGGTCGCTGGCGTTCACCAGAGATTATTTTATCCACATAATGCTTTATTTTAAACATGAATATTCAATAAAGCACAACATGAAAATGCAAAACTGTACTTCATACAGCCTGTGTGTCTTTTAGAACTTTTGAAACACAGAAATAACCAAAAATTGATGAAATGAATAATAATAACAACCTAAAAAAGAAGAAGGTAAATAACGATAGCCATTTTCATTTTCTTTCAAGACTGCGAGTCTCTTTTCTGCGTCAGCAGGTGTCGCAGCGGTTTGCTCTTACTAGTTTTCTGTAATTCAGACTGCATATAAGCCAGATTTTTAGATTCGGTTAAAATCTTAAGACCTTGTGGTTAAGGGGGAACGGACATTGATCCTACCTGTACCTGCAATCGTATTCTGACCCTTTTCACCTTCCAAACTTCATCCAGTTCTTGAACAAATAATAAGCAAGTTGTAATTAGTCACTAATGTAATATATTAACCTTTTATAAAGTTTTATAAGTAGGTTAAACGCTGCTGTGGTGCTGGTCCAGAATGTAATATAAATATAACCCACAGTACAGTACAAAAGTCTTAGGCCACCATTTGATTTGTTAGTTTAACAATGCTATAATGGCATTTATTTATAAGCACCGTTCAAAGAACCCAAGTTTGTGAAATGTGACGGAATAAAGAAAAAATTGTAGAAGAAAATGTATTAGACTTGAAAAGCAGCCCGAAACAATATATATCTATAAATGGATCCAAAAAAATGTGTAACTCACGTTCATCACTCCATAATACTCTTTTTCACTGATCTTCATTCCAATATTTGTAAGATTTAGCATATCGTAGCCTTTGCACCCTATTCTCCTTCCAAACTCCTTCCTATTCTTCCAGAAAGACCATTTCTGATCAATCTTGTTCGGATTGTAGAACTTGGCATCCAGATGAAGCCGCCAGATGCTGCTATTGCTCAAGTGTAATTGGAGGTCACACTACCACTACTTCACTATAGAAGCTGGGTTTTTTGTACTGCATCCAATTTTCCCAAATGTTCTGCTTCTATTCCAATAATAAAACGAAGAAATAATTATATATGCCAATTATACTGGTGAAACCAATTACGTATCTCATTTAATGGTGGCCTAAGACTTTTGCACAGTTCTGTAGATGTAGGAACGCTTCATGACAGAATATGACCACAGTACGATCCCATTTGCATTAGGTTGTCAGTCTTGGGTATCAGGATAAGATCTGGATTGGGATTAGTTATGTGAAATGTATGTGTAAATGCACTCAGGCGTTTAAAACAGATTCTCGATCTGATCTCCTGAACCACTTCAGAAGGAGGTCTGAGGCGCATTGTGTCCAGATGTTTAAAGTGTAAATATATACATCTCAAAGCCTGAAATCCAAAACCCCGACCATCCCACTACACAGTGAGCCACGTGGTTCGGGAATGCCAGCGCTGTTGTCTTCAAAGACCTCAAACCCGCTACCCTGTCTGTTTGAGGGATCTGATTTCAATCTGACTGACTAAATAGACATTTGGTTAGAATTGAATATGCATGCGGTTAAAGACTTCGTTTTCATGAAAGCTGTTTCATGCTTCTTGTATCTGCATTGTATCCTGATAAGATTTCAAATGGATCAATGAGATTTGCAGTCTGATTTTTTGCAGTTATCTGATTATTCAAGTGGTCATGTATACAGCATGATCTAGGAAGAAATCCGATAAAGAGCGATGGAATTTACCCCAGTAATTGGATTACTCATGGTATGTATATACATGGTTTACTAAGCCATGTTTTCACCAGGTCTGCCTATTTTAAAGACTTGGCTATATTTGGCCTTTTTTCTCATCGAGTTTGATTTCTTTTTCTTAAGGGATCTGGCAACCCCCATAATTAAACAATGCAGAGTCCGACCGGTTGCCAGGCCAGGTTTTGTTTCCATTGACTGTGACTTTTTTTCTTGTAGGATCTGGCAACCCTGGAATGTGGCCCAAATTAATGGCAACAAAAAGGCTATCGGTCACTTTGTGGGGACTCTGATTAAATTACTTGATTATTTAGTATCACAGTTTGAAGTTTATGTGGGAAAGTAGAAATTTGATTATTGACTGCCTCAGTCAGGTAAACCAGACCTTTGTCATTATTAGATTACCAAAGTCCATGTAAGCTCGTTAAAGTTATTTTCTGCAGTAATCAGATTATTAAGTAAACACGCCCAGTGACTGCTGCCAAGTCCATAATATGAAGTATGAAGTATTCCATCTCCATCAACAACCAGAGGCAGTAAAAATGGCTTGCACTGAAGACCTCTGTGTGTCAGTAGGACACGTTCCACCTTCATTAACATTCTGCTCTGCTCTCTTAAAACAAAGTCCATAAAGAAATGGTTTGCCCACACTGATAGAGAGCTTGCACCGAGCCCTGACCTTTCCTCCATCAGATACCTTTGAGATTAGGAATGCCACCTGTAAGGCAGAGCTTATTGTCCTTCCCAGTCATGTTCCAAAATAGAGTGTACAGCTTTCTGAGAGTGAAGGCCACCTATATGCATAGGTGTCCACAAATGTAGTACAGGTACCAGTTTTAAAAGTTCAAAGGTTTTACGCTTGGAACATTTTGTATTTTGTACAATGGATTATTAAATGGACTATTTACTGTCACCCATACAGCGGTCGTTTTGATAACAAATATTGATTCATAATAGTCATAATCCTTTGACTAAAATGGAATTTATTTAGTCATCTGAATGTTGTGTCGATTGCCTAATTATAGTAAGATCATGAGCGACTAAATCAGTTGTGTAAATGTGTGAAATGTGCAATCTTTTTTTCACAAATATTACTTGACTTATTTAACAACACAACAACAATATATTATATTCATTCATCCATCCATTATCTTCCGCTTAATCCACACAGGGTCGGGGGCCAGCCGGTACCCACCTGGCAACTCTGGGCTCAAGGGTAGGAACAACCCTAGACGGGGCGCCAATCTATCGTAGGGCACACACACACAGGGACACTTTTAGAGACGCCTATTAACCTAAGCAATAAGCCTTTGGACTGTGGGAGGAAACTGTGGGAGTACCTGGAGTAAACCGATGCAGACACAGGGAGGACATGCAGACTCAGGACGCTCGACCCTGGGATTGAACCCGGGACCTTCTTGCTGTGAGGCAGTGGTGCTACCCACCGAACCACCGTGCTGCTCACATATTATATAATATAACAAAAGCCCATTTTAGATCAATGATTCATTTCTCTATTCACTACCAGTAATATCACAGGACCACAGCTCAGCAGAAACACACAATTAGCTCAGGAAATAATGTAAAGCATTAACATGTTTACAATTGCATTGATTTCAGGATGACATACCAGATGTCATTTCAAGTTTGTTGATAGACAAATTTATTTATCTCTATTTTTAATAGAGATATCCACGGTTTCAAAAGAGTCTTGTTTTCCTTAACATCACATGAAAAATGGGACAATATATCGACTCTCTTCCTTCTCTCAGGCGCTAACACTGTTTACTTTGTTTACAAAAGAAACAGTACAGAGGCTAGTTTGGTCTTCCTGGGGTTAGATCAAATGTGATCAAATGCACCCAAGTCGTCTCTAACTCCCACCAAACGCAATCAGACCTGACTGGATGTCGTCTCCGCCAAACATTTCTGTCTCGTCTCAATTCGTTGCCCAAAGCCTCAATTCATTTCGTCCTTGTTTGGGTTTCTCATTCATTTTAATTGAGTCATTGTCTCGTTTTCGTTACAAAAACGGATCGGTGACAAAAACTATGGTGAAAATCATTCACCCGCATCCACTTGCAGTTAAGCTAACCAGTTGAAGGGTCTTGCCCAGAGATCCACAGCTGGAATTTAAGGAGTCCAGGGTCATAACCACTGAGGTCTACACGACATCTCTTTTAGCCCTCGATTGTCAAAAACCAGACCTGCTTTTTGTTTCCTGATTTACAGACGGGAAAGATAATTATCAGGCTCACTCCAGCATTCTTCCCAAAAGGACCCCAAAAGCGCCGCTTCGTAATGACCACACATCACTCCAGTCGAGGCGGCTTTAGCTAAAGAACCATTGATGTAAGTGGCTAATGAATCCTCATCATGGCTGCCATGGTTCAGAAAGGGCTTGCTCTTTAAAGATCAACCGCCCCCCGCGGCCCCAGGTGCCCTTGCCTTTTCGGACAAATGTGCAATATGAGGTAGATTTGCGCGTCCTGTTATTCTCACTCCAGGCTCTAAGAGATGTAGCATCAGCACAGTGTCACTCATAAAAAAAAAAAAAAATTATATTCATAATAGTGGTCCCTCTTAGCTGCAGATGAGCGGAATAGTTAACTACTTAACCCGGACCAGGCAAGCTCTGCTCCTGTATGTCTGGCCTCCTGCACACATTGGCCATTTTCCTGATCTAACACATCTGATTCAACTTATCAGTTCATTACCAGGTGTGTACAAGCAGGAAAATTATCAAACAGAGCTGGAATTGGCTCTTTATTTATGCAAGCCTTAATTGAAACCAGGGCATTTCCCAGCTGCAGCTGAGCAGAGCCGCTGCCTGCAAAGCGTCAGGTTTCTCCTGCGCCGAGACGGAAATTAGAGCTGGATACAATTATTATGGACTCACTAACTACAAGACGTGGTTAAAGGGTCTATAAAACCTGAGGTCCTTCATTCGTGCCTGTGTACCCATGTGCAAACTTGATAACACTTGCTAACACTCACAAATATGTTATGCAATAGCGAATATGGAGTTTTACTTTCATTAATGCATAGTACAAAAATCATAAGCGTAACAGAATAAACACTGTTTAATCAGAGGCATGACTTACACCAAATGTGCACTTTTGTGACTGCGTTCAGGAAATGACCTGAATTTCTGTATAATACTTATTTGGACATATCTCTGAAGTTGCATGTTCGTCCCTGGTTTGATAAGGTTAATATATTTCTTATTAAGCCAATAAACCTGCGCAACCCATCATCTCGCCGGGAACTGTAGTACAGCATTTGTAATGACACACATAAAAATTGAGCCTCTAGTGTAGGAGGTTTTATTAATCACAAAGTTTTGCGAAACACACGCTGCATCAGTGTGAGCAGACTGAATGCTGAACAACATTTGACTGGCCCTGTGCTCCTTTTAAGCACCGAGGCCGATGAACCGCAGGCATTACCACTTTACTGAACTGTTCATGGATTGCGGGACAGTCGCGGTTCTTTGCAACGCAGGTCAACGCTCGTTTCTCACAGCCTTGTGAATAGTTCTGGGTGCTTCTCGGTTCCCTGATCTCTTTTGAAATTCCTGCTCACATTGTACATACAACCGTAAATGCACTGTGCTGTCACATAAAAAGACATTTTCCAGAATAATTCCACGTTGCCATTTTGGGTATAGGTGCTCACCAGAAGTTTGTCAGTTCCAATAACTTGATTTATTCTGGTACCTCTCATAGGGTGTTTTGGATCACACTCCACACACGATGATCTCGAGTTGTGGATACAAGGAGTACAGCTTCATCAGAATTCTTAAGAATAGCCAGTTGAGGTGGTTTTCACAAGGATGGCTTCTAACCACCGTATCACTCTGGACAGAGACCCCAGGGTTACCCAGGTCCCACTGGATGAAATACAGTATGTTTCACAGTTGGCTTGGGGATAACCCAGGATGTTGGGTAGTAGAGACAGCTGGGCTGACTTTCTCAGCCTGTTGCCGTCACAACCCTCACCAGAAGAAGCAGATAAAGACAGTAAAGAGAAAGTTTTAGAAGCATTGCGAAACCTTTTGGTGATCTTTTTGCAAGTAAGGCAGCGTGGTGTTTATTTGGAGAGCAGTGGTTGACTCTGTTATTTCTTGCATAAACACCCCTGAACATGAGCACAGTCTAGAACATTCCACAGGTCTTACTCTTAGCGTGGATCCTTTTCCTTTTGTCCTTCAGCACCTGGCCGGTGCGCTCTTCGTGGGATTTTAGCGGAGTGCCACTCCTAGAATGAGCCTTGATCGTGCTGCTTTGCCTCCATTTGTAGGCTGTTTGTTTTAGAGTGGACAGGAACATCCAGGTCTTCAGAAATGTAAATCGATTGGGGCGTAGGTCGGAGGACCTCACCTTTATTGAGAAGAGCGCATTAATTGGAAAGCCTGATATTTGGAGACAGGGTTTGCCCACATATATCTTTTCCAATCAAGACTGGGACTGATTAATCAATAGGACTAAATAAGGTTTCCAAAGGGTTTACAGAATTTTACCGGCAACCCTAACAACAGTCTTGTAGAGTCACTAGAGGTAACAAATGAGCCCCGGTTACAACAAACATAGGGTTATACACTGCTCACAAAAATTAGGGGATATTTCATTAATTTTTGTGAGCAGTGTAGATAAGCCTATAAATTAAAAGCAAAATGTGATGTTTTTTTTTTTTCACCCCAACACATTGCAGCTCGTGTGCAAGTAAATATTTTATGGTTAATTAATCTTTAATGTAGTAATAAATAAAATATGCCACTGGATAAAAAAGTACGCCTGGAACGGTGTAACAGTTGAAAATCTGTGAACGCTTCTGCTATGGTATGATCCAAGCCATTTAACTACCCACATGTTCAGTAAAAGCCAGGCAACAACAGGCATAATATAAAAATAGTGCTCTGAGGTCTTATAAAAATATCATCAATCACGAGTGCCCAAGTATATGGTGAAGTTGGCATGGGCCAAACGACCTCATGTAGGAATTCTAATGAACTTGAGTGAAATGCCACGTTATTTAGGCATTCGCTCATTTTTCATCAGTAAGCCACATATTACATGGCGTGAGCATCTTTTTAAACCTTATAAAAATCAAACATTACACACTCGGCTGCCGTTTGACATTAATCACCCTAAGAATTTTCTGAAACAACTTTTTGCCCCGGGGCGCTCGGGTAATGCAGAGGTTTTATATGCCGGGGCCCAGCTGTATGGAGCCAAGTTTGTGTCTAGGCTGTGCCTTATGGCGTGGTCGGGTGTCACATGCGGGTAGAAATAGCTGTGTTTGAGGGAGGGGAGAGGCCAGTTAGGGATCTTCTCCTGGTGTTGCAACAGTGATCCCTGGCAGCTCTGTGATGGTCGGCCATATTGAGTGCTGTGCAATAGTCTTAGGCCACCATTAGATTCGATATATCATTGTTTTGGTATAATGATCATTTATAATGATTAGAATACACAACCAGAAAACAGAACATCTGTACATTATTATTCAGTCATTGTGTTATGCGTTTAATCATAGTCCCAAGAGTGCAGATGCCTAGCCAACGACACAGGTTGCAAAGAAAGAACAAGGACACGTACACTCACACACTTATACACACTCGCACACTAAGGGCACTTTGAAAATTCCCCTAACACACATTTTTGGAATGCGGCAGAAAACGGAGTTCCCAGAGAAAACCCACAAGGACATGGGAAGGACGTGGAAAGTCCAAACAGGCAGAGAACAGGGGTCGGGATAGGAACGTGGATCTTGGAAAGTTAGACGACTAACCATGACGACTAAGCATGCCAACTGGTATGCAGTACAAGAAAAATGAACAAAAAAAAACAGCTTCCATAGGCTGCAGTGGCAAGTATTTAGTGTGATCTCCCCTTACAGAATAGCAATAGCAACATGTGGATACATCATGAGGTTGCCAAGTTGATACTGTTGCAGTCTGGTCCGGAATAGCCTTTTTAGGAGGGTAGCAGTCAAGAAACCACAAGGGTGAAGAGGCTAATATATACTACTCACCAAAATGAAATATCCTATAATGAAATCACCCAAATTTTTTGTAACCAGTGTATGTTAAGGAGCAGTGAAGAATAGCAGCATGAGACAAATGTGGTGAGTAATGGACTCTGGACCTGATGGTCCAGGGCTCAAATCCAACCTCTGCCAAGCTGCCACATTTGGGTCCTTAAGCAAGACTCTTAACCTACAAAAATCTTTCAAGATTGTACCAGTTGTCAGTCGCTCTGGATAATGTAAATGTAATCCAAATTTAAGCTCTTCGGGTCATGTCACCTAGCCATTCCATCACAAATCTAACAGTGGCCTAAGAGTTTTGCTACTACTCTATGTGTGTCTTATGGTTCTAAAACCCCACATCGTTCCTTTAACATTCGCAATGATGTGTGCATATACGTTTGCCAGATCCTGACAGTTATGAGTTACTTTAAATACTAACTATTTTATGCAATGTGGTCTCTGGCAGTCTTGGGTAACAAGCATGTGGCCATATTAATTGCTACTTACTTAAGATGGAGTTATTCATATCCAGACTCACGGCGCATGGCTGCGTATCGTTTTCTGGCCATCCCATTATGATTACTGACCCATTATGATTAATAACCTGAATGAAGACCTCAGTGGTTGACAGCGTTCGGTATACGTGGAGGTCTCGGGACATGGTTTTTATTATTTCACCGGCGTTGACTGGCGAGTCTAGTTTTACATATCATAGTCCTTCTTCCAGGAAACAATATGAAAGTAGAGCAGCCGTCCTTCCGTTTCCATTTATGGAATTTAGTAGACGCCCTTATCTAGAGCGACTAACAACTCATACAGTCTTACAATTCAAGCAATGGTGGGTTAAGGGCCTTGCTTAAGGTCCCAACTGTGGCAGCTTGGCAGAGGTGGGATTTGAACCCTGAACCATCAGGTACAGAATCCAGCACCTTAAACGTTAGGCTACCGCAGTCCCCCTTTCTCCCATCCTTCCAGCCATGCAGCTATTGCTCTAGCTAACCATTGCATGCTATGTGTTGGCGCAAACACCGATCCCACCTGCAACCGCCCACCGAGTCGAATTCATTGCTTATTGCATCTCTCAGAACAATTCCAACGATAATCCTAAATATTGACTTCATTTAGCAAAGGTCTTTATTCAGAATGAGTAACAAATGATACAGTTTCACACTTTCCAATCCAATCGCTTGAGGGTTAAACCTTAAAGAGTAATACACTGGCAGTGCTGTAACCCACAACCTCTTGATCCACCTACTAGTCCAGCACCTTAGCTACTGAGCCACCGCTGCCTGGACGTAGCATAAAAAAATGAGTGCAACTCTCATTTCTCATTTATAATTTAAATAAAACCAATTTTATCCTCGTTTATTCAAACTGCAAGTCCAGCCCTCCTCATGATCGATGCATGGAACTGAACTAATGCTGAGATCTAACTGCTCTGTAAAGGTGTGCTGTTTAGCTATGCACCATTTTTGCTGACTCGCTTGGCTTCTCCAGTGAGTACAACATCCACGCTATTAAACTTGTCAATTTCTATTTGTGTAGGTGCGTTTTGGCTCAGTGGCTGATGTGTTACAGCACGTCCTAGCCCTATTAAGCGTTTTGGAGAGACGCTCGCATTGACGCGTGTAGCTAAAAGAAGCAGCTTTAATTAAAAGCGCTATATTACATATCTGCTATACATATATTGCAAGCTGATTTTTCTCCCTTTATTGATTACGCTGTGAAATCTTGTTACATTAATTCAAATTGATCCGCCTTTTTCCTTCAGCGCCCAGACTCATTTCGGTCCGGTTCAGACCGCGCACTTATTGCTAACCACGGAATAGCTGAGCACCTACATTTTACACTTGGCTACATTAAACATGGAAATAAGAAAAGTGGCTGGGCTATATCATAGCTATTATTTATTATAGGCATATGAATTGTTGTTTGTTAAGAGGTTTTATTTCATTTTTATCAAGGACTCTGGGCCCAATTTGTTGAAAGCCTAAAGCAGAACACACTGAGGACAGAGGGACGGTAAATGTGATTGAAACAATCGACGGTCCTGAAAGGGTTAAAGTGAAGAGTTGCAGGAAAAAAAAAACACCTTACGTGTTTCTTTCTTAACCTTTTCAGGACCGTGTGTCGTTTCAATCGCTTTTGGTGTCCGTTTAAAAGCATGGGACAAATATGTCTCCTGGTCCTCAAAGGGTTATACTGCTCACCACTGGTAACAGCCGAGATTTGAACTCAAAACCTTCCAGTTAGTCTTCCAAGAATATGTTTGCATTATCTGGTACTGACCTAATTTTTCCGCTAATACTTTGACCCCCCTCTTCAGAGATAATTGCCCCCTCTCGATTCTGTTCTGGTGTCAAGATTTTTTATAGGTTACACACTTTAAAAAGTGGACAACATTTGGCGTAAAAAAAACAAACAACAAAACAAGAACAAAAGTGTCGAAAGTATAAACCACGCCTATGGCAAGTCAAATTTATTTCTCTAGAGCTTTTTACGATGCAGAGTTGTCTCGAAGCGGCTTTACAATTTTGGATTATCTTATAATATCTAAGGTCAATCTTAATTTGAGCAAGTCTAGGGTGACAGTGGCTAGAAAAAATCCTTGGGAAGAACCAAGCCTCAGAAAGGGGTCCATCCCCTTTGGGTGGGTAAGATGAGGATGTTGAAACAAGTTTGTAGTAATACTTGAAATAAACACATAAGTAAATATTAACAGATGAATAAAATAACATAAAAAACACCAGTCATGAACAGTGTAGACATAAAAAAATATATGCATCTTGGAATCTGATACACTGAGTGACTTTAGGGGTCTTGAGTCCTATGTCTGAATGTCTTATGTCTGTATAAGTGTATGCTAAAGCTATACAGTAATCAACTTGATAATAAAACAGTGACTGACCCATATCAAAATACCAAGATTCTCACCAAGATCACACCGTTTTATGCACCCGGCATCGTTAATCTCGAAGTACGGCTTTGATGGCTGGCCAAAAAAGCACCTATAAAGTGCTGCAATACCCGATGGGAAAAACAGCCTCGTCGTATCGTGTCTTTTTTTCCCTGATTTTTACATCCTCAGTCGGCTGTGGCATTAGATCACCTCAGCACTTCCCCTTGTGGATTTATGGCTTGGGTTAAAACCTAATTTACACCCTAATGGCTCCCCCGGCTGCCGCACTGCCTCTGTGACGGACGAAATCTGCTCGAGCATTTCTTAGCACTGCGTTGACTGATTTGTTCAAACGCACAACAGTACAGCCCTGTAGCCTGCAGATAGGGCAGGTAGAAATGTAATCACTCAAGTCTTTAGGAGGTTTTTGTTTTCGGGAAGAAGAAGTGTTTTGAGAGACTAACAATCAAACCTTCTTACGCTTTCGCTGCCTTTCTAGCGAGGAACCACTGTTGCCGGAAATTGTTCCTGCAGTCATTTTCAGATTACTTTAATTAGACCCTACGGCGCATTACTGGCCCAGGTATGTGGACACTCCTTCTAATTAGTGGGTTTTCAGCTATCAGCTGCATAAAAATCATAAAAAATCAAGAGTACAGGCTCGCAAATACCAAAGACAAACATTAGCAGAAAGAGTCATTCCATAGAGCTTAGTGACTTTCACCTTCCACTGTCATTGGATTCCTGTAAGTGCTGTTTTTGTGAAGTGAAAACTCCTACTGTAGGAGCAACAGCCTGACCGTGATGCCCGTATCGTGAGATGTCCAAGTCTTAACGTATATAACAGAAAAACATTCCAGGAATGGTTTCTCGAACCACTGATGTGCCAGTAACTCATTATGAGGATCTTCGTGAATTGAATTTCCATGGCAGGGAAGCATCACATCAGCCTAACCTCACCATCTAGAGAAGTGGTTCCCAACCTTATTTCCTTGGAAACATTACCATTGCACCCCCCCCACCCCCCACCCCCCGTGAGTACCTAAGAAAAACGGTCCACCCGGCCTGCGCACAGACCAAAGATTAAAGTGATTCCTTGCAAATCTTTTTTTTTTTTCAATCTTGGCTCATATTCTCGTTACAAAATTCCTAAACATTTAGCTACAAGTCACACATAAGCATTGCTTTTTTTTTAACATCCCATGACGGTACATCCTTAAAAAAGGACCCATAAAAATAATAGTAATGCATATGAGTTTAATAAGTGATTAATAAGCAACTACGCAATATTGTTCATATTTTATTATCCTTGGTGAAGTGATTTTAAATACTTTTGTCTCTGTGATTGTTTTTTTTTTTTTTTTTAACGTGCAAATTTGTGTTTTGACTCAGAGCACATCAGAGGACAGAAAGCCTCAATCATGCACCCCTGGAATGTTTGGTGCTCCCCTGAGGGGGGCGCAGACCCCAGGTTCGGAACCATGGTTCTAGAGTGACAGTAATAGTCCTGAGGGATTATTTCTTGGGTCACTGCTGTTCTCCCCTTATAATGAACATCTCACACACCTGTATGTTTCTGTACTCGGAACTGGGTGTGGCCTATACATCTTCCTTCTCACTAAACAATGCTGGACCTCTAGATCTGCACAGACATCCTCACTGTCCCTCTGACCTACACGGCGAAGAATCTCAGTGCCATTTTAGGCAACGCCCTCAGTTTTGCTGACCACATTATTTCAACCATCAGATCTTGCGGATTGCTCCTGCACAACATCAAACAAATACATCTCGTCGTTACCACAGAAACTGATCAGATCCATAAACAGGCTCTCGTCATTTCCAGAGCTGATTACTTCAAGGTCTTGCTTGCTGCTCTGCCTTCGTGTTCAATAGCTCCTCTAAAAAACTTCTGGTTCACACTAGTTCTCATGTAATTACGTTACTGGGACTCCACTGACTTCCTGTTCTGCATTATGTTAGTTACGTTCTTTGATTCTGAACTACTGAACTACACACCTGCATGCCAATCAGGTCTTCAGTTTCACGGCATCTGGTATATCCTTCTATGGGTTCGGGTCATGCCTGTAAGGCCAGATCCAGATGTTTCAGTGTCTTGGCTCCTCATTGGTGGAATGAGCTTATTACACCAGTCTAAACAACTCGGTGGCTCTCTTTCTTCTTCAGAAGTCTGAAGACTTTTAAACCCCCCAAACAATACAAGACCTATTCAATTTTTTTTTCTATTTTATTGCATACCATCTGTTTTTTATATTTTTATATGATTGTTTAAACTTTATCTTTAAGCTCTTCGTATTTATTGTCGAACCAAGGACTTGTTTTGAAACATTTAGGAAATGTAAGTCAAGCACTCCACACTGCTGTGGAAATGGTTTGAAGAATCTGGTTGAGAAGATCACGACTAGCCTTCGCAGAACTCTGACTTAAACTGGAGAATGGAAACTGGTCCTTGCAGTCAAGGACTACAACCTAATGCATGGCCTCAAACTCTTGTTCCTCTAATAAAAGAACAATGCACTGGCTGATCGAAAAAGCTACCGTTTGTATTCAAATTCAAAATTGGACAATTACTGCAAGGATAAGCATTTCCACTGGCAACAATTCTCGTAACCCAACTGGTCCAATGAGTAGCTTCTTATTTCCTAAGCATTCGTGTTGAAAGTTGTATCTCGTGATAGCGGTGAAGACGTTACTGATTTTCAGAAGGGTCAAATTATTGGCCGGAATCAAGCAAAGAAAACAAATAAGGAGATTGCAGAAATGATGGGAACTGGGTTAAGAACTGTTCAATGCATTATTAAACCATGGAAGAATAGCGGTGAACCTTCAACATCATGGAAGAAATGTGGTCGGAAAAAATCCGGGATGGCCATGATCACAGATCGCTAAAGTGATTGCTAAAGTCATGGCTGTGCTTAAGAAAGAACGTAAGATTTTCTTTCCACACGCACAATATGACACGAACTTTCAAGATTGGGACTAAACAGCTTTGTGGCCATGAGAAAACCACTTGTTAGTGAGGCTGACGAGGACTGGTGAGTCCAGAATTTAAGCTATTCCAGAGCAACAAGGACGTCATGGGAAGGAGGGAAGAGCATGACGCGACGTGCCCATCATGCATAGTGCTCACACAACAATCCTGTTATGATCTGACAATGTCGAGGTTGATCAGGCTCAAAATGTGAAAGAGACAATTTTGGGGGTATAAGGAATGATGTTCCCATGCGAAATGGCCACCACAGAGTCTCGACTTTAACCTCATTAAAGGGCAATCCCAGGGTGGGGCGGCCTGGGTCCTTTCTGTGTGGAGTCTGCATGTCCTCCCCGTGTTTGGGTGGGTTTACTCCGGGTACTCGGGTTTCCTCCCACAGTCCAAAGACATGCGTGTTAGGTTAATCGATTATTCTAAATTGGCATTGGCTTGAGTGTGTGTACGTACCTGACTAGTCTTGAAATAACCTTGTGTACCTTGTGCTGAGATTCAACAAACAAAGTGAATAATTAGGTATTTTGAAACTTGACTGATGCCTAATTGTCTCACAGCCTTACCCTAGTGAGAATCCTACCTGGCTGCTGCGGGGCGTCCAAGTCGAAGTGTTAACATGGATGTAGGAAAACGAACAATTATTTTCGAATATATATAAAGCATTACTGATGATACATAATGATATTCTTGCATGTCTGGGCTCCATTACTAATGCATGCCCTGCTTTATTGATAGTGTGCTTCAGATTAGGTCATACAGCTGGTGAGTGGTTTGGACTCCGGTCATCAACACCAGATCTCTGGACAGAATAAAGGCTAAACAGTGGTGGTTTGGGGAAACCCAGGCCAGTAACCCTGTGACAACAAGCTTGGCTCCCCCCATAGACTACAGGAGTTTAGGTAGAAAGTACTAGAACTTCTCTCTCCCGGCACACACCAAATGCTCTGGAACCATCACCGATTCTAAAGCCGTCCCAACTAAATATTAGAGTGTGCGTCTATTGTTTTTGGCCAGGCAGTGTACTTTTCTATTTTGCCGCTCGAAGCCTGCGATGACATTACAGGGGTTTAGCGTTAGCACACGCCTACGATGCAGCAAGGGCTATCTGCGAAGCAGCAGTGGTGATTATGTTTTCCAGGTCGGAAGGAGCTATGTGGAGACTAAATGATGTACCCCCTGCTAGATGTTTTTCTCACCTTTTCAATCCATTACAAGTGGATTCTGGGCCCCCTGCTGTTTTGCCTGCTCCAGCCTGCTAACTTCATCACAACAGTGGGCACGAGCTGGATTGACTCAGCCGCCGGCGTCAGTCGCGTGAGATTTTCTGATAAGACCCAAAGGCATCTGCATGCGACAGAGATACGGACGTAAAGCAAACAGTTGTCAAATCAATCAAACCCTGACCCCTGGTTCTCCTAAAAATGGTTCAACATTCAGCTTGCTCACATCACTCTGCCCTTACCTTCCGCTCGTTTCATTCCAGACTCCCTAACTGCCAATCGCCATAAAAGATCCGCGGGAAAGCGGGGCATTAACAAAGTCTGATTTAAAAATGATTATAATACAGAACATCAATCCTGACCTTAATAGAAAGGTATGGCCTGAAAAGGTGATAATTAAAAGAGGCAACTGCCAGGTGCCAGACCTTTAACGCGACAGCACAAAAGAGAGACACGATTTAATCTAGCATGTCGTGTCCCTTTTCTTATGTGTGTCCGGCAGCTCTGAGCTTCCCTCAGATATCTGAAACCTGATATTTGAAACATGAAAGAAGCACAAGGGGAGACGACACGCCTCTTCATACATCAGGACCTACCATGCATTGAAAAGCTATATTTGATATCTCTAAAGTGCTTGACGTGCTTTCAAAATGTACTTTTTTGAGCCATAGTATAGCGTTGCCTTTCAATCAAACGCGAAAAGGGCCCATGGCCACCTCATAACGTTTTAAAGCGTTCGTACACAAAGTACGCCTCTTAAAAGTGAGTAAAAGGGGGCCTGGAAAAAAAGACGTCTACACTTTCATAAACAACATGCCACACTCGCTCAATTAGACACCCTTCACCCCACTGTGAGCTGAATGGAAAGAGGTTTTAGATTTCTTTAACAAGACAAGAACATCCACAGATGCACACGGACATCGTTTGGAAGTATATTGGCTCGTGCATTAATTCCAGTTATTCGGCAGTCAGATTTGACCTGTGCATGCAATTTGAAATGGTGAAAATCGTTCAGCTCGGCTTTTTCACACCAAAATGGTGCTTACAGATTGTCAAGTAAGGACAAGTAAGTTGATTCATCCATTAGCTTCTGCTTAATCCACATGGGCACACACACACAGTCACGCACTAAGGGCCACTTTAGAGACACCAATTAACCTAACATGCATGTCTTTGGACTGTGGGAGGAAACTGGAGTACCGGGAGTAAACCCATGCAGACAGGGGGAGGACATGCAGACTCCACAAAATACAAAAATAATCAAACAGCCTAATAAATAACTCATTTATGGTTTCATTTCATTTTCACTGCACTTAGGATTACCAACTAGCTCCACTTGATTGTGTTCTATAAACCTTTGTTGCATTTCGTAAGACAGGGTAAAAAATTGCTACCGTTGCATGGCAACAATCCATTTGCTTTGGAGCTACGTTTTCACAGAAGGTATTGTCAGTATTAAAGTATATTCAGTGTGACATTTAGGGCTTTTCCAATTTATTTTAGAATAATAAAAAAAAATAACTGGGATACAAGTAATAGAACACACGAGCTTGTGTGCTTTCATCTATAATGGCTGTCATAGATGTGATTTGGTCACAAGAACGTTCTGAAGGCCAGTGCCATAGATCATCGCAGTCGTGATGTTATTAATGACACCACACAGTCCTGAGTGTTTTATTGTTTAACAGAATGTAGTTTGATCAGGTTCTGGTTATGGACGTGTCAATAAAGACATTTCAGAGGGTCACAGTTGTAACGAGGTGCAGAGCCAGGCTGTGAAATAGTCTCCAAGTAAACGGAAATGGTAATGTGAGGAATCGGTCGCCCTGTGCGAGTCTCTAGTCAGATCGTTTGAGAGACTGAGTCGTTGACGCCACTGACCAGGCCTGCTGCGATTTTTTTAAGGCCGCAAGGGACGCTCAGTTTCCCGTAAAATGTCAAAAATGTCAAATTTGTACAGTGTAAACATTTCATTGACTACACTGCGATTGTGTTAACTTCTCACACATTCCTGTAGCGTCAATGCCAAACTTTTCAAGAAATCGTTTTCTTATACGGTCTAAGGTCAGTTCATTTGCTCATAGAAACTGAGTGTCCATTCACCTGAGTGGGACTGCATGGAACATTATTTTATTGCCTCAAAGCTCGCTGGTCATTGGATAAATGCCATGATTTTGTCCCGTCCCCGGACGATCATCATCTCTGGGGGTGAATGGCGCTGTGGGCGGGCCTCGGCTGGCCTGGACGCTGGGTTTCTGCATTATAATTGGAGGTTCAGTCGAAAGGCTGAATCATGTTTTGATTGACAGCTATTTGGAAACCTATCACTTAATCATTAGGAGCTCAGTCCCATCACGCATTTTGCAAGTGGAGTGGAAAGACAAACTTCACCCCATTTCTTGGTGAAATTACTTCATTTTCACACTGGAAATAAAACACACTCGTATTTTCTTTTTTCAATTTTCTTATAATGTTAGCATTTTCATATTTGAGTTTAATATCATTTCATTGGTTCGTTGTTGGGCAGTGCAATGCCGCAGCTGTACCAACTGCTATTGTTAGAGGTAACAATTGGAGATACATCTACGGGTGTAGAAATGGTTTTCTCCTATTTAAAAGCTTAAGTCTTAACACAATGGCAAAAATAACACAATGGACCAAGGCAGCCCGGCTCTGCTGACCATTACGAGGACCCTGGTCAAGTCCCTGGGAAAGACGCTCACCCTGTCAGACAGGATCACAGGTCCATTTTCTTAAGAAGTAATAGAGGGCAGAATTTACGTATAAGTTAACTGACAAATTTTATGATGTAAGTGACACTGAGCTTCCCCTCTTTGAAAGACCAGTAGCTTCCTCTGGACCAGGAAACTTAGCATTCCATAGCAAAAACTCCCTCACAGAACATCATACTCATCATACTTTGTAAACTTGTAAGCTTGTAAGAACTTGTAAGAAAAGTCAAAGCAAAGTATTAAACTCTCCCATAACGTATCCTGGTCAAGGTTCATGAGGGACATTCCAAAATCTAACTTTCTTTTAAACACACATAGGGACAATTTTGATATAATTAAATAAAAAAAATGTCCCTGTTTGTTGCCAAAAACCAACCCTATTAATTCAGCTTGTGTTGTAGTTTTCGGAATCTCCTCTAAGTGGCAGTAGCATGTGTTGCTAGTAGCAGTGCAGCCTGTATGTGTGTGTGGAGGTCCGGGTCAGAGGGGAGTTAATTTGGGCTTCCTAGCACATGTTCACCCCCCTTTTATGTCCCAGCAGTGCTGCAAAGCAAGGATTAACCTGACACACACTGGCTACAGTTACAGCCTTACAACTAACAAGTCAACTACTGACTAATGCTTGTCCAGCCTAGTGTGTGTGTGTGTGTGTGTGCAGGTGCTGCTATCTGCTCCTGTGATTCCTGTGGTCTCAGGTGGCATGAAACTCTTCAGTGTTGTTGACTGTCCAACCCTGAATCCCCTACTAATAATGAAGCAATGGCACAAACCATCACTGATTTCGGACTTAACTTGTGTTTCTAATTACACATTTTTTGTGCTACGCTAACGAGTTTGAGTCAAGACATTTTAAGCATTTTTATGATCCGAATGATGCTAAATGAATATGAACTGAACATACAGAAAATTAATCTGGCTGTGCGTTAATACAAGTTAAGCGTCCACGTCATGTTCCGTGAAACAAGATGTTGACCAAGATGGAGTTTTGTTACAAGTAGTTACAAGTAGTTACAAACAAGTAGTGTAATGTCATCCGCACAAACAAGAGGAACTCTTTCTAAAAAGTCTCTGAACACATCAACTGAGTCAGAACAGTCTCTCAGTCTCTCAGATGTGGGATAACGAACAAGCGAGCACATGGCCGGCAAGTTAGTGGGCTTGCAAGGGAATTGTGGATTGGTCATTAACTCCCACCTCTGCCAGTGGCTCTGCAAATCAATGTTGTTGTGACGCGATCCACTGATGGTTGTACTACCAAGGCTACACGCAGAACCGCAATCTTTTGGACGAGAACCTACTGCAGTGATGGGTAGAGGGCAGAAGAAGCAAAACACACTGCAGAATAATAATATGCTGCCATGTGAGGCAGCACAACATTGCATAGGTCAGATTTGGTCAGTAGAACACAGGGCTCAGGGCCTGCAATAGCATAGCTATTAGCTACTTAGCTATTTCATGTTCACACGAATTGATCTCGAGCGAAATCCGACTTTGACGCATGTACACGTTCGCTTTATAGATGAATTATGTACGTAGTTTACTCCGACCTCTGCCAAGTTGCCACCGCTGAGTCCTGGAAAAACACTCCCGGCCCATAACTGCTCAGCTTAATTGTAAGTAGCTGTGGATAAGGGCGTCTGCTAAATGCCTCTCTCCTATTGGAGTCTCTTTCAGAGCAACACTGCCCCATGCAGAGGGCAGACGGGGGTCATTGACTCCTATAGAACATTTGGATTGGCTTAATAAACGGTCCTTACCTTATGCCTTTCATTTGTTCTGTACCTTTACCTTCATCTTAGCATTGTAACAAGCATGCAGTATCATGATTAAGTGTGAATAAATTACAGTCGCTTGATGGATTGACCCCAGATGCTGTGTGTGTATCAAAGAGAACTGGGCAGAGTGGCTCGGTGTGGCCCGAATTGCCATTCTGCTAATGATTTGGCACCGAAAGTCTGGGGACAGATGGGAAGTGCAGGCGTTTCATTGAATAAAAAATGAAACGCACATTTCCTCTGATGAACAAAAAAAAAAAAAAAAAAGGAATAGCAAGCTTGCCTTTTTGAAACTTTAGACAACCATGTGCTCCGGGGGTGAAAAAGAAAGGGGGGTGGGGGGGAGGAGATGGAACAAGAGTTAATTTGATTCGTCACCTTTCAGCATGAAAAGCTATACCAGGGAGGAATTCATGGCATCTAATCATTCAGATCAGTGACACACACAGTCGACTATTGAGTAAGACATCTGGATCTGAAGAAAACGCTTAAGGTAATTAGCAGCAACCACATCTCTTTCTCAAAGAAATGCAGAATCTCTTATGACTTCCTCTGGCTCATTTTCCCCCTGCTGCTGCCAACACCAAAACCACCACTGACAGGACCGGAGGGTTTGACTCAAACCCCTTTCACACTCAGAACCGAGCGTCTTAGCTTGCTATCTATACCAGTGATCTTTAGACTCTGCACCCATTCACACTTTCCATAAAAATCCGGCACCGCGTGACGTCCAGAAAGTTCCACATGTGTTCGATATTAAGCTTGTTTTGAATCTCCTTTTGCTGACTGGCTCGTGAATGACCACATTATGGAACTATGCCATGCGTTTAATAATGAGCTTTCATCCCTGGCGTGAATGGATGATAGCGCCTTCAACTTTCCATCTTTTTACGTTCAGACCGGCAGCAACAAGATGCTGTAAAGCAACCAGTCTCCATTCACTTTAGAGCCAAACAATCAATGGTTAGGACTCGGTACTCCTAAGAGTAAGCTTGGTACTGTGGCGTCACAGGGGTAAAGGAACTAGACTATGGACCAGAATGTCCAGGGTTCAAGCTGAAGCACTGCCAAGGTGATTCTGCTGAGTCAGGGCCCTTAACCCACAACTACTTGGACTTTGCTATATAAGATTGTCCTCACTCTGATTTAGAACATCTGCCAAGTGCTAAAAATATAAATGCTGAACTGACTCCTGTGTGTATTTCTAATAGCAGATCCAGAACCAAGTTTAGTGCCATCTTTTGGATTTTGCCAGCGCGGTATTCTCCGTTTTCAGTGGTATTTAACATGTTCTCTACTTACTAATGTTTGTTTTACATTGGTAATACCAAGAATGGCCCGTAGATGGCACATTTTATATGGGCTTAGTACACTCCAGAGTATGGAGTGATCTAATATAACAGAATCTTTAGGACAGAATCTTTATAACAAAAGTATCAGGAAGATTAGTTACTCTGTTACTGGTCTAATGTCAAATGCTACATTAGATTTACAAGAACATCATTTGAGATTTCAGTGCAGTTATAAAAGCAGAAGAAATACTGAATAACCAAATGAAACAAACCATATCTTTTTCAGAAATATTTAATTACTTAGTTAATATTATACTTGCATTGTTTTTAAAGATAAGCTATGACCATTGATGCCACCAAATGAGACAGCTTTGACAACAACATTGGCAAAAAAACCCAAAAAAAAACAAAAGTAGGAGATATTTCAAAATGCAATAACCCCTAATGAAATAGCCCATATTTTGCCAGCAGTGTATATATGTATATATATTGTATATATATGTTATAAACATGTGTATGTGTTTACAATAGTATAGAGAAAGGATACGTATATTGGGGAAAACTGTACAATTGATGGAGGCTCTAATACCCTGTTGGGCCGCTTCTAGCCTGGATACAACATGAGATATGGTTGAGCATTGGAGGCAAAGGGGTTACATACAGTATCCTACAGCGCAGACATGTTGCAGCAGGGTCTGTAGATCCTGCACACCCTTAGGCTGGTGAATCTGGCATCCCAGCGAGTCCCCTAAATGCGCGATTTGCGATAAATCAGGCAACAGGGAAGGCCAAGGACTCTGGTGGAGCCATTCCTGGGAAACCCTTTCTGCATTATCTTGTTGAAAAATACCACCCGTTATAAAAGGCAACACGTATGGCTGCAGGATTTCCTGCACATATTGCTGAGTTGTTAGTGACCCTTCTATCACTACTGGGTTGATCGACTGTAGTATGCAATGAGCATCACACCAGCAGTTAGGGTAGTGTGTTAGGGTCGCTCCACAGCAAAAGCATTATTAAAGAGCTCACCACAAGGCCTCCGTGCTCGACCCGACCATCTTTGGATCCCAAACAGAACCTGGAAACCGGATTAAACTTTGTTTCTTGTGTATAGAGCTTTGTTATGTTCTCTCTCTGGGGGTGTGGATTCCTGGGGTTTAGGATGTTACTTATTTCTGGTAGCGGTGCATTAAGAGACAGCGAAAAACTAATATCTTTGCCATTTTGGCCTGCTAACAATAAGGCCTTTGTTGTAGCATATGGGTTGTCAAGCAGTACAAGGAGGAGTAGCAAGTGCCATGAGGAAAAGAGCCTATCATGGGGAGAGTCGGGGGGGGTTGCATTCCCCCCTCGGCGTGCGTTACTTAATCAAGTCCCATCCAAGCCACAGCACATCCTGTGGGAGCGAGTGGGAGACTGGGGGCCACAGGGCCACATCAAACAATGGCTTTTTGTTGTAAACAAAGTTCGGGCAGCCTGTCGGGGGCACAAGCTCTCTTTTTCTCTCTCTACCTCTTTCTCTCTGCCTCTTTCTGTCTCTCTCTGGCCTTTGGGACCTCTGCTTTTGGGATCGCGTCCAGCAGGGCTGCATGTCCCGACTGTCTGTCAAACAAATCCACGCTGGCCTTTTCTCCAGCGCTTTTCATTTGTATGCACAGGTCCACCAGCCTGGCAGCGACTTCTTCCACAAAGAGAAGCGCGGCGATAAAGCTGAAAACAGTAAACACAAATTTGCACCGAGGAGAAAGTCTGCAACACATTAACCTTCAACATGATTATAAATCATACCTTTAGTGCGACTCTGTGTTTATGATAAAGTAAGTCAACAATTGATGTACAACACTTTTCATGTCAGGGATTATGTCAAGGTTATTTTAGATAAAACCAACGTGACAGAATTGCATTTTAGAAAGATGCACTTTACAAAACAAGACATCTTACTTGCAAAAAATGCCACTTAGCTGGAACACTCACGGCATATAAAAGCTCAAAGCAAAGCATCTTGTTTTACCCACGCTTGGCCTGGTCAGGATCACAGGTAGAGTCACCAGGAATCCATTGAGGACAAGTAGAACTATAACCTGACCAGGGTACCAGTCCATCTCAAGGTTCCTCATGAATATGTCATATAAAAGTACTGTATTATATAATTGGACATAAAAATAACATTCATGTATTATTGACTCACATTCACTCAGTTGAAATATTTATTTTATTTGCTGACCTTTATAAAATAAATACAAAAAAATCATTACAACTTATATGTTGGTTATCTAATGTCTGAGGTATTTAAAAAAAACACAATAAAGCATTGAATATATGAATATAAACACAGTATTAAAAATGACATTTAATGAAAGCGAAAAAAAATGGATCAATTCAAATATAAACATAATTCAAAAACAGAAGCTTTTCAAAATAATAAAGCATTGCAATCAATTAAATAAAACTTGAATTAAATGTATTAAAAAAAAACAGAAATAGGAAAAAAAAAAAACTAATTTTATGTTGGAAAATATCAAAACACCATAATATATATATATAATACTTAGCAAAACTATATCTTATTGTTATATATTGTATATCTTGTAGTGTACTGATATTGCTTAAATGTTCAAGATCCATTCCTATAGGTAGATTTATTTAATATCGGTTTATCAAACTTAATTTTAATTGACCAACACAGTTTATTTGTCTATTTTTTTCCTATATAAGATGAAGAAAATCTTATTCCACTGTAGAGCAGTCTGCAAGCTTTTACATTTACAGCATTTAGCAGACGGCCTTATCCAGACCGTCTTACAATCCAAGCAATTGTGGGTTAAGGGCCTTGCTCAGGGACCCAACTGCGGCAGGGGTGGGATTTGATCCCTGGACTTCTGGTCCATAGTATAATACCTTAACCACTAGGCCACCACGGTTCCATGATAGTCTTTTGTGATGGTTTTGTATTTACAGTGTGAGCAGAAAAAGTGGAAACTGGAAACTTGTAAACGCATTTTATATTTCTGCCCTTGTTTCTCTTAATTGCATAAACTGCTCATCATGATAAACCCGTGCTTGCAAAGACCAACGCCGGTCATACTTTCCGAAGATTCAGTCTGCTCACGCTTATGCCGCATGTGTTTAGTAAATCTTTATGTCGAGCAAAACTTTCTGCCTCTGATTCTGCACTGTAATGTGTGTTACTACTATTGCAATAACAACAGTTAATGTATCTGGATATATAGTGTATAGACAAAGTAGGTTGATTACCTAAATAATAAGTATAATAATTTGATTGGACCACAGATGAATATACCTGTTCTTTAAGATTGACTTAAAACTGATACAATCTCACAGCGGACGGGGTTAAGGGCATTGTTCGTGGGCAAACAGTGACAACATGGCAGCGCTTGGGTTTTAATCCCGGACCGTTTTGGCCATAGTTCAGTACTTGACCACTGTACGACCACAGGTCCTCTCTCTGTAATTGAAGACTGCAGTGGATGTAGCCCTAGAGCACTGTGTATATTAGAAGCATGTGTTATTTCTGAATTACTCTCTCTTACTTAATCCACAATAGGTAAATGCAAACGTGTGAATAAAGCCATCACAAAGGTAGCCGTAGACGTCGTCTCGCGTACTGTGGTGATTCATCAGCTACCATCTGCTCAGTGTTCGATCGCTCCTGTATTAACCACCAGCAGAGTTCTTCTAAAGCTTTCTCAGGTCAGCAGAGATCGGTTTTGCCCTGATAAGATTGTTTTTTAACACTTCACTCATTGGGACGTGTGGGGCGAGCACCGAGGCAACAGCTGTCAGGCAGGCCTGTTCATCGACACTCCTAATAGCTTGGACGTGAAAGAGAAGCGGACGTGTCTCCGGGGTTTTCGGTGAGAAATACTATCAGAAGGTGTTAGAGGGCCGAGTCCACCTGGCACACCAATGCTTCAAACCACATGCTATTTAGTACCGTAGATGTGGTGAGCGATTTATGTATCATGTTAGCTTTGACGTTTGTTGTATCATTGTTCACTCATCTTCAGCAAGAGCGTTTCTCGGACAAAGGTGTGCAATCAGGCCGGCGGGATCAAGTTCACATCTTTATGATAATGGAGCAAAAAGGAGAGCAGATATTTGGCCTCGAGGGGTGCAAGGTAGAGCCCTAGACAGGGTGCTGTCCATGGCAGGACACACACACACACACACGTATACACACATAAACAAACACACTTACCCAGATTGGAGGCAAAACCCTTAAAAGTGAGGATAAATATTGTATATAAGGGACAAGATAAGGTGTCACTGGTGAGGCTTCACTTCAGTTTCCTGTCTTTTATTTGAGAAATAATATAGTGGCATTGCATACTGGAATGCTGCGTGCCCTGTCAGGAAGTTTTTTAATGACATGCTGGCAACACAACCTCTGTGAACAACCTGGCTGGAAGGCACAGCCAGAACCCGAACACACATCCCTGTGGTGGTGGGTGTACAAGTTAAAAATATGAGGTTTCTACACATTTCAATGCAACATTTGCCTTTGAAAAGTTCTAGAACTTAATTGTACCTAAATGTGGTTCATCTACAGCCTAGTGGTGGCGCTGTTTTTAAGCGTTTCTGTTCACTAGTGGAGTAAAACTTGAATATATAATTGTACTAATCGCGATTATCAGTATAACTTATAGCTTATGTTCCGCGTATGATTAATGCTAATTGACTATATTGAGCACTGGTTTAGGATTTTGTAAGCCTAGTGTAAGTGTATTGTTAGCATGGTCTTATACTCCCTGCTGCCAACAAGCTTGTTGGTACTATTGCCCTGTAGAATAATGTCACATGAGGTCACCCCTGCTTTTCCTTTGCTACCACACATCCAATGCATCAAATGTACAGGGGTCTGGCAAGGCAGAGCACAGGCAGACCCTTTTTTTAGTTTGAAAAGTTGGCAACACAACCAGGAAGGCACAGACCGAACTCGAACTCAAATCCCTGCGTTTAACATGTTCGACTGTAGCACACAACTTAAATATGGTGAATGGTGGTAACCTAGTAGTTAAGGTAGTGGACTCTGGACCAGAATGTGCAGGGTTTAAATCCCACCTCTGCCAAGCTGCCACAGTTGGGTTCTTGAACAAGACCCTTAACCCAATTGTGTCTGCATAATGCCATAAATGTGACATGAATATGACATTTCTACCCATTTACTTTCAGATATTTGAAACCAGATATTATATTATATATTATATTATAATATTCAGATATTAAGAACCATGAAAGTTTGTAAGGTTGTGGAATTCATTTGTTCCTAAAAAAAAAAGGTTAATCTCCATACTAGTGGTACTCCTAATTCCAAATGTTTTTGTTCGCCAATAGTCTATGTTGCTACTTTTGCCATTTCCAAGTAACTTAAACCAAATAAAACTTTTACCTTTTGAAAAGTACTACTAATACGAATATACTGTTTAAATCAGATTTAGGATTAAGACTAAGCAAGTATAGTGTTAGCACTGGATTAGAGTTTAAGCTAATTGCTCAGAACTCGAACACTGCAGTGAGCCCCAGGTATAATTCCAATGTGAGCTTTCTACACTTTTTAATTCTTTAATTTGAAAACATTGGGACCGATTTTAATCGTAGAATATCCATTTGAACATTTCACTACTGTGTTTGTAAGGCTCAATGGGTTTTCTGAACGCTTGTGTTCTCCAGGCCAAAATGTGGCGCTGTTTTCAAGCCTTTCCGTTCAGAGCAAGTCAGTACTGCTACTTTGGCCATTTCATAGTGGAGGAAACCAAGTGAAACTTTCACATTTAATAGTAATAAATTTGGTGTTCATATCATTATATTATTTTATTCTATATTATTCTATTATTCATACAAATTAATATAGTATAGGCATAGTATATAGCATGTGCCTGGCATGTTTCATGAGCCTTTTTGTTTACCGGTTGCAGAATTTAATTGATTTGTTAATAGTTCGTTATTTCCAGTTCCTTTGAGTATCAGTTAAATGACTAAATGTAACTTTTTTTATTGGAATAATCATAACAGCACTGACGAAGCAAATTCATATATGTATTCATGTCCATGCCCATTATTCACTTTTTCAAAGGCACAGGCGCTTTAACCTCTTTAACCTTTTTTTCAATCGGACAAGTTTTCACTGAGTTCTATTCATAAAGTTTCTTGCCGAACACCACAGTGCATTCTCAGCCAGTAAAGCGACTAAGTGCAAAAATAAATCACAGTTTGTGCTAAGCTTTCGCCCATTATAAAGCCATTATCAGTAAACAGCTTGATGCAGCTTAATTCACCAAAACAGCTGAGTTTATTGTACTTCTGATCATTAAGCTTGGGAGTAGTTTGGTAAGCTATTCCTAGATTATTGTTTTGCTACGTTAAGTATTTGATATTGTCTCATAAAACATGTGCTTCAGCTAAAAACTACTTTTATGGTAAACTATGGACGCTTTTAGAAATTCGAAAAAATGCTTCTTGGGAAGCATAAACCAGGCTTAACAGCCAGCCATAATTGTTGTATGCTTTAGTTAATGTTTAGTGTTTGGAGGTCCTTTCCAAAAAAAAAAAAAAAAAAGAAGGATAGAAAGAAAATACCCACCCAAACATTCGGAGTGATTACTGTTCAGGGACTGACAGTGAACTCCTTCAAAGTTTGCTTTAATTGCGTCTAATTTGATATGACTAAATGGAGCTCGGTACCAGATTTGATTTAATTTCCTAGCGACTGTTAAAGCGCGTGGAAGCTTTTGTACGCGGGAAGCTGTTTGTGCCACTCTGCCCATGTGTAAATAGGGAAATGCTTCATTAACAGACACTCCGATAAGTGGTTAATTAACGCCAGCTGGCTGTTGTTTTCAGTCGCCGCGCTTCCTGTTGTGATGGGTGGATGGGGCATGGTAATTTCGCCGTCCTCGGCGACAGAAGCGATGCCGCTTCGGTCGGGGGAAAGGTTCGCTGAGGTTTCGATCCCAGATGGTGCCCACCGTTATTGGGACCTTGAGCGTGCCGCTTAACCTTGAGTTGCTCAGGGGGAATCATTTGCACAGTTGGTTAATGGAGGATCCGCCGGGCAACAACTGCATGTAAAAATAACAGGTCATAAATGAGCTCCCATGGAGTTAAATACGGTTAAGTCGAGCTCTTTAGCAGTAGATTTGGCTCTCCTGGAGCTGATTTCACACTATTGATTTCGTTGGGCAGAGGAAGGGAAAGATTGAGCACCAGACGGAGAGCAAGAGCGAGAGCCGGGGGTGGGGGTGTACAAGGAGGGGGGCTCGTTTGATTTTCAGAGCAAAGCCAAGGAGAATATCTGCCTCCCCCTCCCATATCTGATCCTTCGCAAAGCCTTGGCCGCTCTGACCTGCTTTAATATCCAGAGGATTGTTTCGTGGCAGTTATGCGCATGACCTAAACGAGGGTCACTCCGAGTTCAAGCCAGAACAAACTGGGCTACAACAAGCGCCTTATCAGATTGTTCCCACCCCAACAAAAATGACGCACCACATTAGCAAACTAATCTGGTTTTCTTGTTGCAAAATTCCTCTCGTGCTCCGACTGGCTACCGTTTGGGGGTCTGCTTGAGAACGGTTTGCGTGGGACGTCTCGTGTGATAATTCGTTTAAGCGCAGTAATGCGATCGCTTAAAAGACAGTAATTAGTGCACAGTTCCCTTACAAAAAGCCTAGCCTATGATCTAGATCTCGCTGTAGAAATGCAAAATGCCACCAGGCTATTTAAAGATCTAATTACCATACAAGCACTAATTATTAAACCCTCTGCAGCCCTGAAGTAAAGATGATGGAAGGCACAGGTGGAGAATGCAGCGTGTCAAGCACACAGAAATAGTGTAGTAAACACTTACTCTTTCATTCATTATGTCCCGGAGCGAGGCAGGACGATACCCTAGCAAGGCAGGTCAGCCCAATCTCACATTCAAGAACGGGCATGACTTCCTAAGGTAAGAAGATGACCTGAAGGGAACCTATGGGGACATCAGGAGAACCTGCCAAAATGCAGACAAACAGAAACCAGAAGAAAACGCAGAACCCTAGAGAGCAAGGCATATATATGGTTAATATTGTAGTATACAATATTATACACTAATACAATACAGATAAAATACTATACTAATACAAAGCATACTAATATTATTGTGTATTTCAGTTTATCTATACAGGTTGGTTGTTATTGGTTGTTGTTGTTATTGGTGATTATTTGTAACAAGCCCAAGGCAGAAACAAGCCCTAAGGAAGTGAAAAAACCCTTATAAAAATAAATGTTATACTGTAATTATATATTTTATCTCTAAACTATAAAGACATTAAAGCAGTCAATCTGGCCAACACAAAATGGGTCATAAAAGTCAAAAGAAATGCAGGAGTGATCTTGAAACAGGTTCTGATATTCGGAGCTCCGCTTGACCACAAAAACAGAGGCAGAACAGTTTCCAAGAAGCACTTTGGGGTAATTGCTACATCCGTAACTTTAGCGGTGAGTCCAACGTTCGATTACAAAACAAAATAAGTCCGAAAGTTCAGCCGTCGTTCGGTTCCTCGGCTGAACCATGCAGCAAGGGTTGGGGATTGACAATTAAGCCCACTGGATTGTACATTTTTGGCAAATTTGTGGGGAGAACAGCAACTGGAGGGAAACAGGAAAATAGCTGGAGGGTCCTGGATCTAAATGCAGCATGGGGGCTCTGCCTGGGAGTCCTGATGTACGAGCAGGAGCCAATTTGCTGTCACTCACCTCCAGCTGTGGATGATATGAAATGGCCTATGTTTATATGGATGAGAGTGTGGGCTGCCACTCATCTGCTTTAAGACCTATAGGTTCCTCCGTTATTGGCTGCCCTGCTAAAGTGTGTATCTAAGGCTATCTATTTTAAAGGGCACATATGAACCATGTGTGATCTATCATTGAGAAGGGACGTTCGGAGAGCACCTTGCTAAAATTGGATTTTTTTTTATTTTTATTTTTATTTTTTTTTAAAACATCTCAGTGTCTGGTCGTTCACTTTGAGCACTTGTAATTTTTTACTTATGTAGCCTGGGAAAAGATTTATTTATGTCAATTGTTGATACTGTATGTACATGTGTGTGTATGTGTGTGTGTGTGTGTGTGTGTGTATGTATATACTTACGGTCCGAAACGCACCAGTTCCAGGAGCAAATGTACCTTTTACAATTTAAAAACAAACCATTTCCATTGCAAAACTTTTCAATTTTAGTGCCTTCTCGTTCCTGTAATGAACGCACCTTCCTTCACCAAAATTCCAGACATAACGTTTAGACGTGGTGCTGTGACTGGTGTGACTTTGTTCCCAAAATCTTTTATTTAACCTTCCCAGAGGAGTGAAAACTATTAGAGTAAGACTGACCCTTTGTTAATGCATATAAATTTACAATGGGTGGCTTAAAACTTAAACGCTCCTGTAGGTGTTGGGAGTTTTGGGTCGTGTCTCCAAATCTTTACCCCTGCAGGAGGTGTCCTAATTCTCGGTGCTCCTTGGGATGGGGGCTGGGTCTGAGGGTGTCCCCAAATTAAAGTTAATTAATGTGAGTTTGTACACGCTGCCTCACAGCAAGAAGGTTCAATCCCAGGGTGGAGCGGCCTGGGTCCTTTCTGTGTGGAGTCTGCATGTCCTCCCCGTGTCTGTGTGGGTTTACTCCGGGTACTCCGGTTTCCTCCCACAGTCCATAGACACGCGTGTTAGGTTAATTGGTGTCTGCCCTACGATGGATTGGTTTCCCACTTAGGGTTGCTCCTGTCCATGCGCCCAGAGTTGACGGGTGGGCACCAGCTGGCCTGCGACCCCGTGCGGATTAAGCGGAAGATAACGAATGAAAGATTACTGGCACTTTTGCTTTGGTATTAAAAAATGCACCACACTTAACATTTAAGCTACAAAAGCTCATCAGTCAGGTTGTTTCCTCTACCCACATCTTTTGTAGCTTTACACAGAGGAACTTAATTGTGGAGCAACATTTAGGAAAGCAATGAGACTTTAAATGGCACTCTCGAACCATTTTAGGCAACATTTACACCGTGGCTTAAGGAACCAAAGTGTAGCTGTGCAATCTTTCTTTTTTTTTTTTTTTCACTGAAACAGTGTGGTTAGGGCCCGCTATTAAGTTCTGAAATAAAATCAACTAAAGCGCATCGATACATTTTTTAAAAATGTAATTATTTATTTATGGCAAGACTGCCATGGAGCGAGTCGAGCGAACGCAATGTGTACTTACTCGTGCACGCTGTTTGTATTCAGCGGACGTTCGCGAGTTGCGAGTGCTGTGATTCTTGTAAGATTATCCCAGCACGACATCCCTTTCAAAGGTCTCCCGCTCTGATAAGAAACAGAACGGCCGTTCCCTTTCGATTCATGCGCACTTTGTCAAAATAAAGCCCCCCGTGTGATGGGCTTTGAAGGCGGATGGGGAGGGCCAAAAAAAGACAATCTCAATTTTAAATAGTGGCAGACTGGTGATAGGATGCTCTTGTTTTTTGGGGGGTTTTTTGTAGAAAAGAGAAACGGCCGTGCAGCGGGCCAACGAGTGTCAATCGGCTGCCAAGAAGCTAGCGCCGATATCAAGTGCCGTATTCTCTGGCAACGCCACGCTACTCAGCCGACCCAAAATAGAGCCCCGACTTGAAACAGGAGCCCTCGTTTATTATTCAAATCCAGTCACGGTCCGGCAGATGGCTAAAGAGGGGGCTCAAACCTCAGCGCTGACTTGGGTGGTGGCGACGGCGACGGCAGCGAATGGTTTCAAAGAAAAGCAGCCAACACGACAGAACAGATTACCATATTCCCACTGAGTATGCAGGAAAGACAGGGCAGACCTGGCTCCAATCCCTTTCTGAGAATCAAGGGTGATCTAGAGTGCAGCTGCCTGTCCGAATCTGCGATATTCTGGTTTCCGTTTTCAAGCCTAATCGTTCCTACACATGAGCACCAAATGCCAGATCCTATAACAGCTATTGGAGGTGCTGCATTGATATATCAATGCGCTTCAGCCTTTGCTGTCCGCTTCCATGAAGCCAAGTTGAGTCCTCCAGCACTGATCGGGCCTTAATTGTGCGATTCGATAAGACTTCGATCTCGAGCGGTTAACTAAATAAGATAAAGTACCAACTCGGTGCAGATCCGTAACTCCTTGGAAATGCGAAATCCAAACCGACACGCCAAAATGCCATCGCTTCTAACCCTGCGGCAGATAATTACTAACTGTTGGAAGCAGAGCACACGGAGGTGAATGGCAGGACCAAAACATCCTTCAGACGGTCTTTAAAGTGGAGAGTTAATAGATTTTCCCTCCTGTGCCCTTTGGTGCTCGCTCTTTATCATGGAGCTCCAGCACCTTGCCTTTCCATGGAGCTTCAGTTACAGTGACTGGCTCCAGATTTATAGCCAGGCGTAGCCTGGAGGACAGCAGAGCTCCGAGCACAGCCTAAGAGGCGTTTAAAGGCTAAACAGGGGACCGTGGCATCAAATGCGTAGCCTGAGGAGACACCATCTGCCGCTCGCCGCTCCTCTCCGCGGTCTCCTTAATACTTCACTTATGAAGACGTGTTGACACATCCGAAAAGTCTGCTTATTAGCGAAGCAGATTGTATTCTTACACTCCTCCATCCGTGACATTCTGGGCCTTCGACAGGTTCATCGATGGAATTGATCGACGAGTGGGTGGAAAACACAAGGGTGATGGTGACCCAAAGTTCAACGACTCATCTCACAGCTGTTGGTATCCTGTTGTGTTGGGCTATTAAGATGCTTAACAAAGTACATAATTGTAAAATTAAACACATTTCATTAACATTTGCTCACTATAGGCCATCTGTCAATATGCGCCCTATCTACCCTACCCTACCCCACCTCTATATTTGCTATCGATGGTCCCAATCCCAGTATGAAAAGGAAGAGTTCTAGTACCTAAGGTGCAAGTTTCAGGACCCATCCTAGTTTCAAGGTTATTCCAGTGCAAATTGTTTCCGAATCCAGTACCAATTGTACTGTACAATTCGAACCCAAAGATACCTGTTTAAGCACCTTAGGTTCCAGTTTGAACAGTAAAGTACCTGTTTAAGCTCCAAATATTTTAGTTCCAGTGCCAGAGTTGTTCCCATACCAGACATACAAGGTCCCAAGTCTTGTCCCAGTAATAAAGTTTCAGAGGCTTAGGTACCACGTCAAACTGCTCCATTACCAAAGTTTGCAATTCCACTACCAAACATGTCAGTTACAGTACAATATGATCCAGTTTTGTATAATAAGAATAATATGAACAAAACGTTTATGGAACTTGTTGGAATTATAAACAGAAAACTTGTTTTTAAGTTGTGTAGAATTTCTCCCCCCCCCTTCATTTATGCCTCACAGCAGATTGGTCTTGTGCCTGTGCTGCCCAGTTTTCTTTGTGGAGCTAATAAGCACAGGTAAACTTAAATCTAAAAAAGTTTAATCATTTTGCTTAACTTCTACCACTTAACAGAATGAAGACACATTGTGTCATAAAATTGTAACCAGACTGTATATTGTTCGCGGTTGAATCTTGTCCGTCTTTTAGTATGTGTAAGTATTAGTCCGGCTTGTGGTTTGGAGAACAAAAAATGCCAAAAAATACAAAAAACTGGCACCATTTTTCAATGAACCAATTAGCAGTGTACATAAAGACCCCAAAATCAAAGACAAATGAATACATTCTTCATGAGAAAGAAAAAAAAGTGCTTGGTGGTCATTAGGCAAACACCAAAGAAAACAAAGCTGGGTATAGAGAGGCAGGAACAGGAACAGGAACAGAGTTTCAGGCGAGTTTGTTAAGTTTTTGTATCAGTTTTATCAAATAAAGTGCTCACTTTTTAAACTCTGGGTGTGAGTAGGAGTACAGTGTTACCTCGTCTGACAAGAAGATGGTTTTTAGTGCATATTGCACACCAAAGTCTTGAGTTTGGCTTGAATTGGGATTTCATCGTCAAGATTTAAGACTTGTTACTTGCAACTGGATGACTTGTTCCCATCGCTCTCAAATAGTACCAAATGTTCCTGTTCTACTAATAAATATATCAGCTCAAGATTTTCTTAATGACGCTACAATCATACTAAATTATCTCAGGTCATTGGTGGTCTTTTTTCATCAATAGATGGGACAGAGGGGGGGCTGATACGCTGAGGTAAGTCAGCCATTTATACCTACAGAGTGCATCTGTATGGTATTTATAATAATCAGGCTCTAAACGTTTGTTTTCTCTGATGATGAGCAGCTTATGAACATACAGCTTTAATCACATGCATGGAAGATCACAGAACACGGAGCTCAATCAGGACTAAGCAGAAATGTAGATGATAGAGAAGAAGAGCTAAAGGGAAAATGAGATAAACTCTAGATGATAAAGATGTAGCTGTTACACCCAATTCTGCTCTTTATTTCCCTGATTAAGAATGTCTTTATGATTGCCTTTGGTTTTTTTTTTTTTTTTTATCAAAGAAGCTCTTGTTGTGTACTTGTTAGACTGGCTTGTTGTAGCGCTGCTCTCCAGTCTCTACACACAGTGCAGCTAAGCGAATCAGTGGAAGATACCGACTGGGTTTTAAAGAGTAACTCGAGTCATCATGTCGAGAACATTTTCATGGATGTTATGAAGACTGAGAGGCTTTACACCTTGCACATTTAACGCTCTGTTACAATCAGATTGGCAAACGCTTTCCTGCTTCATCCAGCCAAAGTGAAATGTGAAATGAGTCCCTTTATTCGTGTTGATTCTGGAGCTCATTGTTGCACCTTGTCAATAAACTTTGTTCTCAATTTGTGCAAAGCTTCTCATAAGCGTTTTATTTGAAACTTTCGTCATCATTTTTGGATTACTTTGCTATTTTGCGGCCCTGTGCTAAAATAAAAACACATTCAAGTTGTCCCGATTGTGCATTAAATACTTCATAATGAGAAAGTGAAAATTATTAAAAAGGAAAAATGAACATATGAACAACGAAATGAACATGCATTGGACACTTGAAACTTTACAAGCAGTGACACTTAAAACAGGTCCCATTTCCTTTTCTCTCTCATCTTTGAGATGTTTGTACGCCTTGATTGGAGTCCACTTTTGATGAATTCTGTTGACTGGACATGATTTGGAAAGACTCTCACCTGGTCTCATGGCTAACGAGAAATATCAGAGCAAAAACCAAGCCAAGAGGAGGAAAGAACTGTGCTCTCACACTGTGAGAAACAGGATTCTCTGGTCTTATGTGACATCATGAATGGAGGAAAACAGGCACTTCTTATCACCTGCCCAATACCATCTCTACAGTGAAGCACGGTGGTGGCAGTGTCATACTGTTCAGGTTCGAGGCAAACCTGAATAAGGCAAAATAGAGAGATATTCTTAATGGGAAACTTATACAGAGCACTTGGGACCTAAGGCTGGGTCAGTGGTTTACCTTGCACAAAGACAATGACCAGGGTAAACCCACATGGATGCAGGGAGAACATGCCAAATAGCACAGAGACAATAACTGTAGGCAGAGACTTAAAGAGATGTTCTCTCTCTCTTTAAAGAGAGCTCTAAAGCACCACGACTGTATCACCCTATTGTCCAAATAAGAAGATTGGCCTAAAATTTGGAACTGTTCCAGCTGTGAATCCGTGAGCTGCTACGTATTTTGGGTATATAGAGATGATGACCAGGAGTCAGCTTCTGGGATTTTACTGTGAAGTCCACTTCTATTTGTGAGTTTCAGCAGGAGTTTTCAGGGAGGAAGTGGTCGTATATCTCCTCCTAGAAGTTTTATTAGGTTTCGTATTAAATCTAAACATCTGTCATGGTGTGGTTACGTTGTGACAGCTTTCAGTGAAAGAAGAAGAGCTGTGAAGTCTCTTGCTGTCCTACAAAATCACCACTCACGCTGTTTAACCAGCTATGGGAACGAAAAACGATTGAGGACTGTTAAATCCACCAAAATTCCCCCCAGTGAGACCGCCACACAGAGTGACCCCCTTCACCCATTCTACACTGAGGAGAACTATATATTACCAGAAATATATTTCTATACGCTGTATATCCAAAATGACATCCAAATACCTGGGCATTTGTACTGCATTTGACACCCACCCCCAACCACACCCTTCCTGCTTCAACAAGCTTCACAGCTCTGAGAAGCTTTCCACTAGATTTAGGAACAAGATGCCGGAACTGATGTTGGACAGCCAGACTCATAGTTGGCTTTCCAGTTCGTCTCAGAGGTGTGTGATGGACTCTAACCTCATTTTATGCGGTCGGATTGTCAGGGGCCCGGAGCCTATCCCAGAATTCACTTGCAGAAAGTTATTTCTTCATCTATAGAGTGTAGGCCAAAAGATTTGAAAGCACAGGTGACATTTTTTGGATCATTGTGTTCAAGGATTTAAGGATAACGACCAAAATCACACCTCAACGCTTTGCAGCTTGCAAATCACTTGAACTGCCTGAGCACTTATGGGGGCACTTGAAGACACAGACAGCCAAGGTATAAACTGGTGGAGGCCTTGGCAGCCTAACTGCACGTTCATTGCCTTTAAACAAAAGGAGAAATGTAGCAAATTCCAATCCTACTGAATTCAGAAATGTCTTTTTTCCCCGCAAAGATTCAACTCTCCACTCGAATTAGGGCGGCTTCCCAGATTAGTCACTCGTTTTGAGCCTTAATTATGTGACGAATCCTGTGTGAAGTCATGAGTAGAAAATTCCAGAACTTAAAGTATTCCGTGATCCCCAAAAAGCCCAAGCTTGTCGGGATGTTGGGCTAAGACTCATTTTAAACAATATATCAGTCAGCATTTCCTGCTTTGCTGCCAAAAATAAGGCAAATTTGAAAAGACAGCTTGTATGCTGGTTAGGTATGCAAATCAAAACTCACTGGCACGTACTTGCAGGAGTGTTTACAGGAGTAGTGTTGCACCAAGTCAAGTCAGATTTATTATATACAATTTCTCCAATGGGGCATTGTCTCAAAGCAGCTTTATTCTATTAGAATATCTTCTCGGGCCAATCCTGAATTGAGCAAGCCTAGGGCGACAGTGGAAAGGAAAAACTTCCTAAACGTTGGAAGGAAAAAACCTTGGGAGGAACAATAATTAAACAATTGTATCTAGTCATATAAGTTTGTAATAATAGTGAAAATAATAGAAACTATGTACATTTGAACAAATAAAAATATTGAATAAAACACCACAGAAATGTGTTGGTTTTTTTGTCTGATATGCAGATCACTTTAGGATCTTGACTTCCCAGTGGGATAGTTCTTGGCGGCACATCGTCCCCTGCCAACTAAAAAAGGGAGGGAGATACTGCCCTCTGATAAAAAAAAAATAAAAATAAAAAAAAACTTAGTGCGTGGGGTTGGAAGTGGTACCAGAACACATGCTCAGAGAGAAAAGAGAAAATGTCGCCAGTTATGAGTTAAGAAACTATTACCAACCACCGATGCCATGTGTAGCATGGAACTCCAGCAGCAATATCTAAAGCAGCATATCTATACCATCCACAAATATCGAATCTCTTGACAAAATATTTGGTCTAAAGTATTCAGCACAGCAAGTAGATAAAGCAAAGTGACTCTGGACTCAAGTTCTGAGCTCCATTGAATTCGAGGCCAAATTATTGTTTGAGAGCCTTCCAAGAAAAAAACAGCGTCCTAACAGTTCAGGTTGTGTGGCACATAAAGCATGGCTTCTATTAAAAATCGACAGGTCCTGGAACCCAATGATGTCCCACAGCCAGAGAGGAAACCGAAGCTGAACAGAAGTTGGATATTACAGCAGCGCAAGGATCCAAAGCAAACTCCACAATCAAACTTGAACTGCTTCGATAAATAAAAGACGAAGGTTTTGGACCTTTACAGTCCCCAGGCTTTAGAAAGTCTGTGGTTAGGTCTCGAACATGCTGTTCATGCAACCAGAAGTGTTCTGCAAGGACAAACGGGGGAAAAGAATTACTAAATCATGAAGCCTGGTAGGTGCTACAAGAAACGCTTCAAGGTTGTGGTGCCTGCCAAATACTGACTGACGGGATTCCCAAACGTTTGCAGAAGCTTCCTGCAGAGGCCATGTAAACTTACGTATCATTTAGAAAATAATTTCACAAGGTTGACAAAGTATTAAGCTAATTCCTTAACGGTGTGATCTTTAATTTGTTAAATGCTATATAAAAGGAATAGTCCGAGCACAGTAAAGGGAGTTTATTGACCTTGTCATTCTGTTATAGGAACGCCACTGTAGATTTAAACGCTTGCTACATGGCAACACCATGAAGTACAGTCAATAAACTCCTCGTTACAAACAGCAGGTGGTAAAACCATGGCTCAGGGGCATCTACAGAGCTGTGTCCAAGCTAAATCACAAGTATGAAGCAATTACATTGCGTATACAAATTCAAGCAAATGCAAACATCATTGATGGAACACTGATTAAGGTACTGGACTATGGACCAGACAGACGTAACAAGTTGCCACTGCCGAACCCAAAATTGCTTGAATTGTACTTCCTAACCTTGTATCGGTTATAATTTAAGTGTAAAGGTACAAGTTTGCAGCAGTTTAAAGAGAATCACAAACGCTGTTCATGGAAATCTTGATAAATCAAGAGTTCAATTCAATATTGTGGAGCCTCTGAGACTCCCAGCATGCTCTGCAGGACCCAGGACGTTCATTTGGTTTGCTGAGAACGGTGGTTATTCTTGAGAATTTTAGTGAGTATCGTTCTAAATGGTTACACCTAGCGTTAAGTTTAGTCTGGGTGTCTGTATATTTGTATCTAACAGTAATTCACCATGAGCCAGTAACCTGGCCCTTTTAACGTAGCTCTCTTATTTCCCCTGTTATCATTTAGCCTCCTGTTCCTCCAGTTCCTCCAGTGTGCATTTGTGATAGTTCCAAGAAAGACGACGGCAATATTCATAGCCTCCGTTATCCTTCATTAAAAACACGACAATATTTTATACACTTCACTAAATGATTAAAATGCGACAGAGACAGACAGAGAGGAGCTTCAGTAAAGTATTAGGGAATCAGAAAAACAACTGTAAATCCAAAGTACTGTGAAAACTTTTGGGCCACCAATTGATTAGACAATGGTATGATGATCATATTCAATTATTTCTCAGTCTTTGTTAGAAAACAACCAGAAAATACAGGAAATTTGTTGAAAGTCAAGTAAAATGTGAAAACCCAGCTTCTATAGGCTACAGTGGAAAGGATTTAGTGTGATGGCCCCCCCCCCACACACACACATTGCAGCATTTGGCAGCTTTATTGGGATGCCAAGTTAAAAAAGTCCAAAAAAATTTATATATAGGCTCAAAAAACGCCAACCAGGAAAAATTTATAATAATGTTTTTCAGATGTTTAGGCCTGCTTTTCCTGGTTCGGGTCAGAGGCTTTGACACCTATTTATGGAATAGGGTGTAGGAGTTGCTCTTGCATCCCCCGTGAGATGAGCCCCCAGCTGGCCTTCCCTCTCTTACACACAGCCAATCGTGTCTGCCCATGACACCTGACCTGGCTGGACAGCACTGCCAGGACTCAAAGCCAGGTCCCTGCGGTGCTGGGCTCGCATATTACACGTCTAGCTGAGTGCATTATTGATTATTAAAGTACTGTAACACTGATTAAAAAATGTAGTTAATGGAAAGTAAATACATGTATGAAAAACTAAAAAAAGAAACCACAAATAGGAGAAACTCAAAAGTAGTGAACGAAAGGCTACAAACGTTTTTATTGAAATATATTGTAAAATATAGATTTGAGATTATTATATTGCGAAATCGGCCACAATTACAAAGAGAATTAATCCTACACTGGGATATGTGCCATTGCTTCTAGACCCGTTCTCTTTTTTTGACTGTTCAAAATCACCAAAAATTCACCAATTTCTTTCACGCTATGGCCTTTGGCCCTCCCAAATCATTAATCGCACCGTTTTCCATACATCGAACGAGACAATCACAGCATCATACCACCTCATCTCAATCTATAAATCCCTCCGCACACCCCGCAGGTATTCATAGCTCGATCATCCTCATGCAACTACCTCTGCAGGAGCCTGAAGTTACTTAGATAGAATTTTTGTGACTACTGACGATTACGTATGAGAAAAATATAATTTAAACTATTTCTATATTTATTTTGTAAAATTGCACAAGTAATGAGCTGCTTCAAGCTTATAGGATAATGAATAGAATCAATATCAAATAAAATAGGCTCAAATGAAACTGGTTAAATTAGTTAAAGGCGAAATCCTTCAAATACAATAACATGAAGACTATCTGGACTTAAAACCTGACCACAAAAATGCCTACGAAATTAAATTTCTTTCTCTGTTCGGATATTTTGGAAAGGGTTCTCCTGTGACACACTATACGTCCATGGCTATAAAGTAAACCTGAGCAGAAATGAAATATTGGAAGGGAAAATTCTCTCGGAGGTCTGAAGCAGGCCTGAGTTTTTCCACAGCTCCCTGCGGTGCTGTTCGTTTGGACCACAACAGCCAACAAATCTGGCCCGCGCCGTCCTTCCTTCTGCCGCTCGCCACGCCGAGAGGTTCTGGTTAAGGGTGGAATGCTTTCCGGAGAAAAAAAAAAAATTCCCCTTCACTTCAGACTCTAGCAAATGTCAAAATAAAGACGGGGAAGCCATAGCCCTGCAGATAGGAGCAATTCAATATACAACTAGCTCTCATATCCTGTCCTCTTTCTCTTCATGTCCTGCTCCGTCGCTCTGGAAGCCTGGTTTTGATTTTCAGAGCAGAAGATCTTTTTGTTATATCCGTGTTACAATAATACATTTGATATTCTTCAGGGAGGATTTATTTTGAGGGAGGTCCAGAGTGTTAGGAACTCTGCGACCTGTGGTATGATGACTTTACAATATTTCATATTTATGGTTCTATTGTGAGATCAGGCACGAGAACCTTGTTTGTTCTGCGCAAACAAAAACTCAAGCACAAATCTGGGAGTCATAAGGCTGTTTGGAGTGTTCAGTGGATGGGTAAATAGATGGTGGCCAAAAGTATGTGGACGCGATGCAGATGTTACGAACATAGGCCTCCATGGTATGGTGTGATTTTGTCCTGAGTAAGGGTGTTATAACTGGAGAGTTTCTAAAACCTCCTCATTCTTGATAAAATTACGGTCAACCAGAGACCTGAGTGGCTTATCGCTTTTATAAAGTGCTGACAATAACAATTTGGTTAAATACAGTGGTTTTCCAATAAATGTATTTGTATGGTTCATAATAACTAACTGTATTCCACAGTCATAGAATGAGCTTCACCCAAACAGTAACTGGCCTTATAGTAGTCCAAGGGCTTCTGATGAGGAACCTTTTCTGCTGGCCAATCGTAATATTTGCATTTATATTTGTATATACTCCTTTACAATAAGGATACGTTCAAATTCATTGTACGTTGAATTTTATCCTAAACTAAGGAGTTTATTACATACTATATGTATCATAGTATAACCTACATTAAACATGCTTCAATCCTAACTTTTCCCACCGATCTTCATTCATGCCAGGTGACTCCACATGTCACGCACTGCCTTGTGCCTGACGGTATTAAAATGCGTATCATACCTTAAACCTTGGACAAAATCAATACAGCTTATTCTATAATAACTTATCTCATGTAATTTATTCAATAAACGCATTGAAAATGAAAAACAAAACAAAAAAAAAAATTATAATCTTCCTTACATTTCCCAGCGCTCATCACTCCTGCAATGTGACTCCCTATGTCACGCACTGCCGACTTCCTCATCGGAGTCTGGAAGAGTACGGTACCGCTTAGCACTTACCCGGGGAAAAATAATCTACATTTTTAATCCAGAGTAGGCTTTCTGTTGAATGTACATTTCTGTTTACTATTGGATTCCCTTCGTAAAGTTGAAACATCATAAAATCGTAAAACTGTAAATTACTTTGTGTACCTCCGTATGACTTTGTATATTATTATGAATACCTGTATATTGCTTTGGGTTTTTTCTAAAATGAGCCCTGGTTCGATCCTGACCACGACCTCCGTCTGTGTTGAGTTTGTCCTCACTGTGTCCACGTGGACGGTCAGTTGGTCTTTCTAAAGTGCCCATAGTGTGTGAGTGTGGGCATGAGCGAGTGATGAGTGATGAGCACCATCTAGGGTTGTTCCTGTACTGCCAGCTTGGCATGGCCTGGCCCTGTCTAGGGCCAGAATGAATGTTGTATAAATCTTTATAAAAGTATATGCTTTTGGTTGCGTTGCCTGTAATTCTGCAATCATTCTCAATTCAGGATTAGACAAAACTAAAGAACTAAAAAGAAATCCAATCAAAAGGTACTGACTTCAGCTCCTCCAAGCCCCACTGACCCTTAATCTTAATCTGCTCAGCTCGAGTCCGAGTCTCTGACTAAGGACGCCTGCTAAATGAACACTTACCCACTCTGCTTTGCTAACTGACTAAATGCAGATGTAATGGTCTGGGGCTGATTTTATTGTTTGGGCTTAGATCCTTAGTTCCAGGGAAGATTGAGGGGATCTTAAAAGCTACATCATACAATGACATCCTAGAGAATGTTGCGCTTCCAGCTTTGTGGGAAAGGTTTGGCAAAAGTCCTTTCCTGCTTCAGCGTGACAATTCCCCTGCGCACAAAGCAAGGCTCATAAAGAAATGGTTTGTAGGGTTTGGTGTGGCTCGACCTCACTAATGCTCTTGTGGTGGAATCAAAGCAAATCCCCTCTACGAAATCCCCCAATACAAAATGTAGTGGAAAGTTTCCCAGAAGATCGGAGGCTCTTAGAGCAGCAACAGGGGGCACCCACAAGAAAGTCAAAGCTCATGGTTTCAGCAGAGTCCCGTCAACATGTTGGTAGATAGATTGATCGATTGATTCGAGTCAGAAATCGAATAACATAAATATAAACAGTAACAAGCAATATAAATACGTACATATTGTAACTGTTAGGATTCAAATATTTGAAAACTGTTTTCTCTGCTCGTGGCGCCTGGTTTTAAAACCAGCCAATTTGTGTATGCTGTGAAAGTCTAGGAAGCCTGTCCCTCATTAGAGTGCCGCAACATCACGTCCAGTGTCCCACAGACCCCCTAATGACCACATGAGCGAGCGCGTCGGCCTTTCTAGTGCAGAAAGCATGTCGAGAATCTGATTTGGCATCGCGGCAGGTTTTTTCCACCTCTCCTCGTCTGTGTTTTGTGTTTTGTGTGTGGCTGAAGTACAAAGCCCCGATGTTTGGGGAAAGGGAAAGAAGAAAAAAAAATGTTCCCCCACTGATAAACTTGCTCATATTTCAGCACATATCAAGAAAAAAAAAAAGGAATTATTGAGAGCAGCAATGTTTTAAAACACCGCGCGAGCTGAATTCATCTCCGAGACATTGTTTAGAGAGTGAGAGCGAGACGCAGAGGCCTGGCTACAGAGTCTGTTTCCTATCTGTTAGCACAGGGACTGTTCCATCACCATTCCAGATTGAAACCAGTTGTGTCCACACTTGAGGAGTGAGTGACAATGGAACAGATTGCGGATAAGCTTCAGTCTGGCACCTCACTCAACGTATAAAGGCATTTTTCATTCTCAGCGTCTCTCTCTACGGGTGAGATACAACATTCAGGACATCTTTAGCATGTAAATATTTCTTCCTCAACAGTTACATCCTGTTCATAAACAGTTGCATCAATCATAGCTCCCCGAAATACTGAGTAATCATCCGTGAAACAGCTGCGTCTGAAAATAAAGAGACAAAGAAAAACGAGATTCGATTTGAACTCCATCTAATTAATGATAACTTTCTGGAGTAAGAAGCATATCACAGTGCATAAATAATGAGACAGTGCACTGTGTAATTATGTGTTATGCCGGTTGGTTCAAATCTAAACATCCATATCAGTCACAGCATCCAGAACAAAGGCAGCTTCAGGCTGTACAGCACTGCCAGGAAACGTACTGTACATTAGTTAGTATTATTTCTATTTTTATATCTAATTATACTTTATGTCTAATTTAGCAAGCAGAGCTGTAGTGGCATTCATGGCCACTAGAGGGTGCCTACAGAAAGCTCAGACTCAGCATACCCTGGAAACTCCCCATCCCACAGTCACGTAGACCAATCAGGCCTGAAATGTTTGGAGCTTAGTGACAGTGCATGTAAACTTCAACAATGCAACCATTCTTTGCAGGGTCTTTGTAGAGAGTCCGCCAGGCTGGTGTGCTATGTGCCTGTCTCTGTTTATGTGTGTTCAAAAGAGCCCGAAACTATTGAAAGTTGAGCAAGCTGAATATTACAAAAGAGAGAAAAAAAGAAAGACGAAGGAAAGTGAAACACTGCAAAGGAGATCCACGTATAAGAAGGTACAAAATGTGAAAGTTAAGTAAGAATAAAGTTGCTCAGAAGAGTGGTTCTCAAAGGTAGGTTGGTCACACCCCCTAAGGGTGGCATGGCGCTATGCAATGGAGTGGGTTTGCTAGAGCAAATCAAAGGAATGAGGTATGTTTATGTATACATAATGCATGTGCATTTGTAATAATTCTACCGTAAAGGAGATTTATTACTTTATTTTGTTTGATTTAACAAGAAGTTTTTCAACTAAATCCCACTAGAGTTTGGAAGCAAGAGATTTATAAGTGTATGTCAACATTAGTGGAGCCCGAAAATCTTCTTGTCCACAAAAGACGGGCAGTGCAGAAAAGGTTTGGGAACCACAGGTTTGAAAGCCTAAGAAGTGGGAATGATTTGGAAAATCATTTGGTTTAAATTCAAAAAGTAAGAAAGCTGGAAACAGAAATGAAGAACAAATTACAGTAAGAAACAAAGAAATAAGTTGCAGCTGTTACAAGGACTTGTTCATTAAACGACATCCATTTGAGTTTGGGTGATCATAAATGACAACAACCTAAGACCGTTGTTTTTTTCCCCCCAGTTTTTGTTGCTGTGCCCACATCCTTTAAGACTGAAATCCCCAGATCTAATCCCACTCTGGGTGGCAGAGTCAGAGTGCACGCAAACTCGTACGCATTCCCTCTCACTGGGGACATTTCATTAGGGGAGATTTCATTTGGAAGAAATTATGAGCAGGATATTTCCATGGTTATTCAAAGTCATTCCTTATTGTGCACATGGGTCCAACATCAGCTGCCATTGTTATACTGACCTACCTCAGCCACATACCTGCTTCTCTACAAGTTCATCCATCCATCCAAACATCCATCCACATAACCACCTATCCATCTCCAAGTCCATCTGTCCATCCATCCATCTACCTCTCCACTCAATGTTTTATATTAAGCCTCATGCAACCTTCTAATTAGTGTGAGTGATTTTCTTGGTCTGCATACAAGTGTAATTGTACAAAGAACATAATTGCTATACCCGACCTCTAACCCTAACCTTATCGTATGAGCAGACTGGTGTAATTTAATGTCACGTGTAACACTATACAAATCCCTGAGCCCCAAAGAATGAAGCTTCTCGATGTAATATGTCTTCATTATAGAATGAATAAGTATCTTCCATAAGGGTGGAGGAGTGGAGGACCGAGGGCTTTAGGGGCAGTAGCTCTGCAGAGCTTCATGAAAAGAGCTCGGTATGCAGAGCTAAAGCAGAAACCTGGCACTTCATCACCGCACTTCATCACCACACCACAATCCCTTAACCAGAGTTGGAGATCTGTAGATATTGTATTCCTAATGGCTGGGTTAACGTTGCATCACGTAGCACATCGTGCATATGCTTTAAACGAGCTCGTTATTTACGCGGCAAAATATTTGCTTTATTTAGTTGCCAGAAAGCTGTTTAGCAGGCCAACAACACAAGGTTAATTGTCTTCAGTTTGCATCTGATAAAAATGTATAGCCTTAATACTCATTGGCTTTTTGACCTGCTGTGTTTCATTCTGTTATTTATCTGACTGAGTATATGGGTTGCCAAATGTTTGCGCTCTCTCTCCGCTCTATTGTCTTTCGTATCCTTGAACTAACTGTTCCTTGTGCACTTACAGTATCTTGTGTTTCTTGGCATTGCAAAGAAATGTCTTCTACATCGACTGCGTTACGGCTGAAATGGAAACACATGCCACTTTTACACATGAACTTTTATGGAAATTCAGCAGTAATTTACTGGAATGGAATTAAATGTGAACTCACACCAAAGTTGAATTTTGGGTAGACTGAAATGGGGCCGAGGCCCGGTACAATTTCAGGGCGAACGATCAGTAAGGCTTTTTATGAGCAATAGTAGGAGGAGCTTGGAGAGAATCAGAGGTTTTGAGTATTTTAAGTAAACAAAATGGAAGAAAATATGGCCTTCCATAAGAACCACTATTAGGTCCACTGTTATTATGGCTGCACGTGTAACTGCTAGACATAAAGTCCAGAGAGTCATTACTGCTGTTTGTTCTATAAACGACCCCCAATTATCGCAAACTCTTGTACCTCTGTGCGCTTGATTAATGTGGAACTTTCTCAATGAACTTTCATTCCCTCTCTTTCTAAGAAGTGATTCAAATATTTTCAGACTCGCTAGTTACTCATGTTAAGTATCTGCCATTTTACATCTCCACATTTCAGACTGACTCTCTTAGGCTTCCTTGTGATGTTCAGCGACTTTGTCTTGGCACTTTCACACTAAAGGCTCACTTTAAAGCTACTTTATGGCGAATTTCTATTTCTATAGAAACAAGTCTGAATTGAATCGAGGAGTAGGAATTTGTTCACTGAATAAGTGGTGCGGTCCTATAATGTCCACATTTATGAACCAATCACCACTCTGGGAATGTAGCAAGAAACCATAAAACTAGGTGAGTAATATAGAAGGTCATCCCTCCATTCTTGAACCTGGTAAACAAGTACCGGTAGCTAGAACTGTAACTTGTGCAAATCTGAGGCATTAAAAATTAAGGGAACTGGAAATGTGGTGTTGGGTACTACGCTGAAGTTGGGTGTCATTTGTATTATAGTTGAGCAGAGGTATGTAAGGTTCCACTCGTGTTACCAGCCTGTCTCTGGTGCATTTATGTATAATTTGCACACAGGTTTCTTGTGATATGGTTACCTATATATTAAGGTAACCTAAAACGGAATGCCACTATGGTAATGTCTGTTGAACTACCCTTTGGTCAACAACCTGATACTTGTACAACCTGTAGGCGATTTGCATGGCTTGTTCTTACAGCTGATATTTAGCATAGAGCAATGCTGGTTCGTATCCCGTCTCTGGTGAGGTAAGATTTGAGTTGCGTTTCAAAACCCTGTAGCGTCAGAATCTGGGTTTATGGCTGACTTGTACAAATCAAAGCATACAAGAGTGAACAATATGTAAGATAAGAGACCACAAGCAATGCTTTTTAAGAGTGAAGAATGTGACTGGGTGACGCAAACTACCCCAAACAATGCAGAGAACTATGAAAAGCAACAAGTCTGTACCTGATTAGATTAGGGGGTCAAGGGAAGACCACCAGCACTTTATGGATTGCTGAACCAAAGCCCAAAATAGCAATGCAGCATCACTCATGGGTGGGAGAGAGAGAGAGAAAATGCAGGGTGTGTGAGGTGGGTGGGGCGATAAGAGAGCAGGACCACCCTGGGGATTTGATGGTTTTATGAGAGAACCTGTTGTTCAAAGGCTCAAACTAAGCAACTATAGTCGCCCACAATGGACTTTCCTTGCACCTGTTTCTGTCTGAAACGAAGCACTCTGAATAATAAAAATATGCATTGTTATCATTAGATTTCTGGAGTAAGCATATTCCATCTGTCGGTCATGCTGTTGCCATAAATGCAGGGAATATTTTTCTAGCATTGTTTACTTGATTATTGTTGGACAGCCAATTCTGGCAGGTCTGTGATTTATTTAAAGAGTAAATCAGGGGAAAAATAATTTAAATTAAGTGCAGTACTGTGCAAAAGTCTTGGGCCACCATTAGAAATGTTTTAGAAATGGTGTTATTACCATATATAACTATTTCTCAGTCTCTTTTAGAATACAATCAAAAAACTGGAACTCTGTATGCAGTATTTAAAAAGTCAGAAAAGATTCCTCTCATTACGCTGGAACAGCAGCAGCATCTGGTAACTTCATAGGGATGCCAAGTTGACTGTTTTGCAGTACGTAAAGTTGATCAGGAATTGTTTTTGTAAGGGAAGCAGCCAAGAATACATTTTTTTAAAAGAAAACCTGTGCACAGGCAAATATATGCTAAAGCTGAAGATCAGTGCAAGGAATGTTGTCAATGTTCTATATGGGTATTACACTTTTGCTAAAACAACACATCTAATGGTGGCCTAGCACTTTTGCACTGTACCATATATTGGTGATTGAGGTTTCACACTGTCAGTCGTTGGGTGTCCAGGCTGTTTTGGGCTTTGTACAAAATAGTGGACCAGTATTTCATGTAGAAACAGCTATATTTACTATGATATTTTATAGCTATATAATTATTATAATATATATTAAATAGCTATATTTTATATAATTGTGTTGCTACCTCTTGTGCCCAAAGCCCATAGACTGGTTGCTGTTCTTCTGTTGAGTTTGTATTACGTAAACTGGATGAGATGCATGAAAACCCCACCTTGAAATCACAACTTATAATGCACATGCTAGAAATAAGCAGGTCAAACTATCAGACTCCTATACCTGATTCTGAATGCAGCAGCATGTTTGCTTTTCACTCTGCCCAAATGCCTCCACTGCCCTGCTCCTCCAGTGGTGCCATTTAGGTGCCTACATTATGTTTACTTCTAATGTGAAGCTAAAAACTGACTAGTCCCCTTCACCTGACCGTACTAGTACGTATCTGTAGTTTGTACTACAGAGGCTCAGGTATGGTTCAAGTAATCCAGACGTTCACTATTAAAGGAAGTTGAGCGTCAACCTCTGAATTGTACCCAGGTGGTGGATGAACTTTCTCTGACAGTCTAAATGGACAAACCATATCTTCATCCAACCCCTTTGAAAATGGGGTCCTTTACCTACTACCTACTCAGTCTGTGTTTCATCACCTACATCAATGCCTAAAAAGGTTTTAATTTGATCTATTATAAAAGGCACAAGGGAAGAACACAAAGCTTTTACATCATTAAAAGTACTTTAAACTTTATTCGTGTATATCTGGTGGTGCAACCAGAGACAATACGTGTAAGTAAATAGTGGGGAAATATGTACGACTAAAGAACTTTCACAGAGCTTTTTAATGTACAGTGTGTACATTAAAACACCTCTTTTTTACGGTCTGACATCTTAAAAAATGCTTTATTCACACATCTTGCCTTATAAAATGTAAGTAATGACATAATAGCTATGAACACCTCAAATACCAGGGTTGGAAAAGTGATCAGCCTCCTGATTTCATACTTTCACATTTTGCTTTTATTCCAGTCATCTGATTGGATATGTGTCCACCAGCTTTAAACTGATATTTGTCCATTTGTCGTTGAAGAATTTTACAGTTTGAATTATGTCTGGGCAACAATTAACTGCTCCTTTCGAATCCATCTAGAGATTTTCTCCTGGATTTATGGCACAGCTCAAGGACATTCCTTCCTATCTTTAGGTCGCTGTGTTGTTTTATTAGGATTGTGTCATGTTTAGAGTCATTGATGTTCTGCAAGGTGAACCACACGCCCATCTTCAGCTGTATAGCAAAGGGCTGCAGGTTTTCCTCAATAATGTATGTGCTTGAGAGCATTCAATTTCCCAATCCCCCATAAAGAAAATCACCCCAACAACAAAAGGCTGTCATCACCATGTAACCTAGTGAAGGGCTGCACAGTGGCTCGGTGGGTAGCACTGCTGCCTCACAGGAAAGAAGGTCCTGGGTTCAATTCCAGGGTTGAGCGGCCTGGGTCCTTTCTGCTTAGAGTCTGTATGTCCTCCTCTTGTCTCTGTGGGTTTACTCTGGGTACTCCAGTTTCCTTCCACAATCCAAAGATATGCATTAAGTCAATTGGTGTCTCTAAAAGTGGCCTTAGTGAAGAGATAATGAATGAATGTAACCTAGTAAGCCACATCATCCTACAGAGCTCTTATCTGACCCTTTTCTCCTTCCACAGCAATACCAGTCTTGGTATTGTGTCCATGCTGTCTGTTCGCCTTAGGCTTGGTTGCGTGTATTTATAGAATCCAGTCCAGTATCAACTGTGTTTGTATTTATTTTCTGTTTGTATTAGAATTGTGCTAATACACCATTTTAGCATGGTTCGCACAGAGTGTTTGCTTTGTTATCAGTTTGTTTGTTAGTCCTGTCTTCATTAAGTCTGGTGTCAAATCTAACACACTTGCTTTGCACGTTCATCTTTCCCCTTGCCCCGATGTACCTAGACAGTGTCATAAATAGCTTTTAATATGTCATATTTTTTTAAGGAATATGTGCTCATGTGAGACATCTGTTCTTAGGCCATAAGCTATCTGTGCTAGCCTGAGGAGATTACGGAACTGTTCTGGAAGTTCATCGGAATAAAGGCGTCTGCTGTGAATGTAAATCTGCATGACAAGCAGAGATAAACGTAATAAAAACAGATTAGATTTTTATGCCTTTGCTCCGTCTTCCTGTAGGTTTGGCCCATACTGAAAATTCACGCAAACCTTTTTTGGCAGAAACGATTACTTTCATTCAGGTGAGTCACTTTTCTCTTCAAAAGTCTTCGTGAAACTGTTATAAAACACTGCTTTATGCAACTCTCTCGCTGAATCATATGTGCACGTCCGTTATTATGTAAAGATATTGCTTTGTCCTCTCTCATAAAGCCATGTTGAGCAACTCTCGCCAGATCCGAGTAAGAAATAAAGCCTGCTAGATCTTCCCACGTCGCGGCCTCATAAAATACATGAAGCGAGTTCAAAAGAAACCCGAAAGCGAACCCGAAAGCTCCGACCGGTAATCCCATATTCTCCGTCGTTGCCGTAGCAGACACATTATATGTGTCATTATCTAATTATTACATTACGTTCCTTTCACTTTCTCGTGCCCTTTTGCGGTGTGGAATCATTATCTTCCATATTGTGGCTGCGCTGGTAGCTCGCATCGCGCTCCCACGCTGGGCTGCGCAGAGCATTTTGGAATTGGCCCCGGTAATAAGAAGCACCCCTCGTGCCTGACGCTGAATTGAATCTGTGAAATTGAGACCAGACCGGGGCGAGAGATGAGAGCTAATCTGGCCCAGGCGCTCTGCTTGTTGAAGCCAGCGTTGTGGGGAGAAGCTGCCCATGCCGTCTCGGTTTGCATGCTTAACAAGCCTTCTTTACTGGCAAGTGCGGCCAGCTAAAATGCTCTGGAACTCAAATAGGATAGAGGTTAGACACCCCACCCTCGAAAGTCAGCGATGTGGCACGTCAACTTCATCATCTTCTTTTTTTTAAAGCATGTGCTTGAAGCTGTGATTGGCAATAACTGTACGGCTGTCGTCTGCGCTGGCACATGCACGGATACGCTTAGTGTCATTCCAGTGGAAAATATGTAAGGGTCAATAATAAAGTTCTGTTTTTGTTGTTTTCAGATTTTCAGTTATTTATATTTTATTACATATCTTTTTCACAATGGAGCGTTGTCTCAAAAAAGCTTTACAATTTTCTATTATGTAGACCTAAAGCCCTAAATGAGCAAGCCTAGGGCGATAGTGGAAAGGAAAATTTCCTAACCGTTATAAGAAAGAAACCGTGGCAGAACCAAGACTCAAAAAGCGACCGAACCTCCTTGGACGTCCTAGGTGTGTTTCATAAAGTAATAACGTAATAAAAATATGACAAAATGAATAAGAGCACAACAATCTTTCTGAGAACACTCACCACACCCCATCCATGTGGTGCCCCATCCAACCACAAATTCTTGGGAACCTTTGGCCCAATCATATTTCCTTTCTCTCTGTGTAGAATCTTTTCCATTTTCCAATCTCATCCATTCATTAATTCAACCCGTTCAATCCGAGTTGTAGGGAGCCGGGTCCCCACTGGCAACACAATCCTAGGCAAACACACACTTGCTTTCTCACACTGGAACCTTTTAAACGCACCAATTGTCCTAAAGCATGTCTTCTTAATGTGCGGCACAGTGGCTCAATTTGTAGCACCGTCGTCTCACCGTGAGAAGGTCCTGGATTCAACAGTATCTCAGGTGGAACAGTCTGGGTCGTTTCTGTGTGGAGTCTGCATGTCCTCCCTGTATCTGTTTGGGTTTACTCCAGGTACTCCGGTTTCCTCCCACAGTCCAAAGACGTGCTTGTTAGTTTAATTGGTTGTAATTAGTTTAGTTTAAAGTAATTGGTTGTAATTATTGTAATTGTTAGGGTTGATCCTAACCTACTCGTGTCCTTGCATTTCCGGGTGGGTTTACTCCAGGTACTTCGGTTTCCTCTCACATTTTTGTGTCACAAAATTTGTGTTAGTTTAATTGGTTTCTAAAATGCCCTTGGTGTGTAAGTGCGTGAGTCTATGTACCTTACGATGGATTAGTGCCCAGCCTGGGGTTGGTCCTGCCTTGCACCCTGTGCTGTGCATGACCAAGTTTAAGCAGATAAGAAAGTAAATAAATGAACAAACCTTCTGGAAAAGGCAAATTAGAAGCATTTTCTTTTGTACTCTCAAACTTTTGAACTTCTCTGTAGTCTCTGTAGTCTCTTCTCTGTAGTCTTCTCTGTTGTCACATTTCCCCCATTTTCCTGGACAGAGTCGAGGGTGCTCGACTCTCTCTGTTGAACACAACACACAGCATAAGTGCGGGTAAGTGTATGGAATGCCAGTCCATTGCAGGGCCAACAAGAGTTGCTGTTTCTGCGGACGGGCCTTCCCTCCTGCAGACGCAGCCAATCGTATGTGCACGTACCCCAGCTGGAAGGCACAGCCGGGCCTATATATCTTTGGTTTCCTCTAGAGACTATTCAATTATTTTAATTAGAAAATCAACAAATCAGTGGACACATTTGGTGATGTAGCACTTAAGATCATCACTGCAGGGACCAATGTTCAAGACCCAGCAATGCCTTCTGGGCCCTATCCAGGGTTCACTTGCCTGTGCTCTCTGGTCAAAGTGGTGAAATACAGCACTGTGCAAAAGTCTTAGGCCACCATTAGATTTATTGGTTTAGCAACGGTGATCTGCATTCCAGTCTTTGTGAGCGTTATCATATTTTAGCCTTCGGACTGTAGAAAGCTCAACTCGGCATCCCGATAAAGCTCCCAAATGCTGCTATTGCTCAAATGTAAGGGGAGGTCAAACTAAAGACTTACCACAGTAGCCCACAGAAGCTCTTCACACGTTTGATTGTGTTCTACCAAAGAGACTGAGAAACAATGATATATGGTCACTATATCACTACTAAAAGAAAGGTGCAGCAAGTCGAATGGTGGCCTAAGACTTTTGCACAGTACCGACCCTATGCAAATCCGACACAAAACAGACCAGAAATGCAGGGTTAAAGTCTAAACTTGAATAAAGACTCTTTTAATATGCAAGTTGAAACATTTATTCTAATGATTATCATTTTATTATTGCGCCGAAGCCACATTTCTCTGACTGCTGCTGCTGTAAACGATTGCTCTCGATTAGTCCTCCTATCAGATCCTTTTGACCCGAAAACAATCAGCGTTTATTGCGTTGTATCTCCTCATACATCACAGGGCTGAAGATGATTTATTGCTGTGGTGCCGCGGAATTATTTCACGAGATCCCACGGAAAAAAATCCGCCCTGCACCTTTGGCTGAAACTCTCGGCATCGATCCGTTTGAATATGCAAGCCTGAAGTGGAGCAACAGCGAGAAGAAAACAGCTTGTGGCCAATTTTGCGCTAATGCATCTTAACCTGGCCTGATGATTGGGAACGCGTGATCGCGCAAACGAAATGCGCTCGAAAGTCAAATGAGGCACGAGACCCCCGCAAGATGAGCGCTGCCGAGGCCGAGGCAGGTACGGGTGATTAATGACAGCCCGAAGAGAGCAGACTCCCTTAAAGACATTTAGCCACGGCGCGAGGGTAAACTGACAGCCCCCCGCCCGTCATGAGTAATGACATCGCCGCTAAAACCAGTAGCAATATCGTGACAGACTGATGAGGGCCCTCATGAAACCTGATTTTAGGCCTCATTTCCATAACTGTGCCTTCCGGATGTGTAATTAGCTCCGTATACAAGCAGTTAGAAGACTTACGAAGACACCGAACCTTTTGCGTCGAGGAAATTACGCAGCGCTTTCGTGACAAAATGCTAATTACGCGCTTGTAATATCTTTTCCAATCACGTTTCGCCTTAAGACACGCGCAGAATATTGAGTCTTGTTTTGTCCCGTAATCTTTTTCGCCATAAGAGATAAAAAAATATTTTTTTAATTAAAGGTATTAGGAGTCGGGCAACTTTTTTGCTGCCCTCCAGCATGCCGAAGTATAATTTAAAACGTATTACTTAAGTTTTGGTTAGCACATGTGCACAGACGAGGAATATTTGAATCAGGGCTGCTGCCAAGAGAGCATTGGTAACTTCGAATGATTTGCAATAACAACACTGTCATTTCAGTTGATTTCTTAGTCTGCGCATGCACGCAAACAGCATAGAGCTGCTGTGGTTGGCAGAATTAAACACGGTTGCCAGGTGAGATTATTCTAAGCGACTATCTGCTTTCTTGCCGTAGAGTTGCTTATAAATACAGGTAGTTGCAGGTTGCAGGTTTTTGGGGCTTGTTTGTAACATGTAGCCCCTTGTTTGGGATTTCTCCCTGATCTTGTTTTTTTTTCTGCACAATTCCTGCAACTTCCAAAGTCCTGAAGGTATTAGAAAAAATATATGATTATTATTTTAACTGATCAGGTGTTCGTTCACATTGCAGTTGCGTCTTTTGGGCTTTACGTCGAGTCTGCTTGCTTCATTCGGGCTTGTTTCTATAGAACGGCTTGCTTGTTTCTCTCACGAGATCTGGCAACCCTGGAATGAAACTTAGCACTCCAAATGACTCCTCGCTTTTGGGGAGACCCTTGAGACAATTGTACTTAATTCTTCATCTTCTAGATGGTAGGAAAAACGAATCAATGACACTTTCCTGTGAAATTATTCTAGGCTGGTTGCCGTAGAAATCTGATGCTGCCTAAGGCATGTAAACCTGAAGCTTTCCCATTAACTGACTGCATGTAAAGTTGTCGCTTGTAAAAAGTTACTGACAAAATCAGCATTTATCAGCATTTATTAATGTGTCAAGAAAACCCACCCCAGTGGCGTAAGGATGGGAAATTAAATGTCCTAGAGTGGCCAAGTCAGAGACCTGAATGAAATCTGATCTAAGATCGGCGGTATAGAAACATTCAGCGCTCAGTTCATGTTGCTTACCTTTGAAATTTGATGAAATTTGGCTTTTTTTCGTTTCTTTTTATTACTAGACCCGTTGCCTCTTTCACAATCATTTTTATGACATAAGGCAAATGTGTGAATGAAGTAGCAAAAAGATTTGAATACCTATTGATTTCAGGCTGAAAACAAAAAAGGTAATGAGTTTTTGTAGACACTGTAGCAGTGTATTTTAGTGACTAGACTCAGAATTAGAAAGAACTCGAGAGTCCTGACGGATAAACACAGGAATCATTAAGATGAAAAGGTGCTTGTAGTCACAACTTTGATGTTTTAATAAGTGAAAAGAGTTTGATATAGAGCAGAATTCACACACACACACACACACACACACACACACACACACACACACACACACACACACACACACACACACACAC
>JAUZST010022802.1:0-31757 GCA_034779995.1 Parotocinclus haroldoi
CACACACACACACACACACACACACACACACACACACACACACACACACACACACACACACACACACACACAGACATCCAGAGGCACCACCTTCCATTAGCGGAACATGACAACATTCTGATATAACACTACCTAACTAATCTTGAGAAATGCAGTCTATTGCATTATTGTTTATTTGAAGTGCTGCATTGAAACTGGTAAGTTAATGGCACAAAGGTCATGACAACACTGTGGCCTGTTGGTTTTTGCACAAAAGCATGTATCTGCATGACTGTGAATATGTTACAAAAGGTGTTACACAAACCACTGAATGCATATTCACTGTAGCTTTAAACAACTCTAGGAGCATTAATGAGTAGCAGTACTAAGCTATGTGTAAAGGTGCTGTCTGTGGCCTTTGTCCCTCCTGTTCTTATCATATGTGTTTACAGACTGTGTTTGTATCACCTTAAGCATATATCTTGAAGTGGCTTAATCAGTAGGACACAATCTCACCTTTGGGACCAAAATGTGTAGAAATGATTAAAAACAAAGATAAAGATTCTCACAAGTATAACCCCAAATGAGAAATCAATGAGACTGTATGGAAAAAATATTGGGCTTATTGCCTTTACTTTACATTTATTTCACTGCAATCAGTATGAACCCAAGATAATTCATATTATGTCTGGTCAACTTTATTTCGTTAGTGCATAAAACCATTTCTGTAATTCTGGCCTGCAACACATTCTGAAACAGCTGGAATTGTAAAAGCATTTTGGCTCAGAGGATACCAAGATTAATTGTTTCAACTGTCCGATCAGTAATTCATCCGGCCACAATACTCATTTCCACTGTGTGATGGTCCATCCCAGTCCAGAGAAGTTGATGTTTCTGGACATGGTAACATAAGGCTTATACTGTATTTGTACAGTAAAGTTTGAAGTGCCATTTGCATTGCTTGACAAAGCTTTGCAAGTAAATTGTCTGGGCTCTGAGGCATCTATGATGGTGCTTAAATGTCATTTACACTTCTGTGATGGCATTAAAGTACAATGTAGAGCAACATATACTGCTTTTAAGATGTTATCTTTTTTAGCATAATCCATGCATTTTTCAACAAGACATCGCAAAGCCGCGTTCTGCACACATTACAAAGCTATGGCTGTGCGGGTACTGGAGTGGCCTATCTGCTAACATAAATTTTGGAATGGTCTTATCTGCCCAGACTTATTATTGAACCTTAAACATGCTGTATATTCAAGATGACTGATGTTTAATAATTAAAAGCTTTCTGCAAAGAGGAATGAAAAAATAAAGCGAGAATTGGTTTGATGCTGTGGCTGGAAGAATTTTATACAAGCTTTTGTATAAGGCAAATCATAAGATTTATTGTTTGCCAATGTATACTTTCTGCAAATGTGCAAAAGGTTGTGTTTGCCTCCTAAAAAATCTATGTACAAATGTACTTGTGTATGATTAGTTGCTTAGCAATGGAAGGTTGTGAGAATAAATTCCAAGATTGTCAGAAACCCTGTGTTAGGGACACTTTATAATGCCCATCTCCATGTTCTTATAGTAAAAAAGGTAAGAAGTAGAAAATATAGATTTTCACTGCTCGTGTGGGGTAGGAATGGATGATTCATTTCTTATTTACTTACCCTGAAAGTAAAGAAGGAACGAAGCTGGGAAGCTTGGCAAGTTTATAAGCAAGAAAACATTTTTGTTACGCAGTCCACACAATACTGCAGGCATGATCATACCAGCAATATTACACTTACACCCTGGAGTCAAATACCTTTGTGTTAGTGGAGTGATCTGGAACAGGTAGTGAGAAAGTTGTTTTAATGCTGGTCCTAAATTCAATATGCAATTCCTTTCAGTTCATAAGTTTACAAACTAAATATGCTCATATATGTATGAAGACCCAAACAGAGGCTAGCATGACTGATATGTGTACATAAAAACAACTTAACTTTATGTACAATTGGCAAAATCAATTTAAACACTTTAGTCAGTAGAAAGCAACCAACCCATGCCACCTACCATGGAAGATCATGGTGGAGCAGCAGTTAAGGTATGCCGTAGCACTGCCAAGCTAACAATGTTGAGCCATTGCGCAAGGCTGATGCTTGAATTGATTGTACACTGTAAAATTGTGTACAGTTGTAGTCATTATGGATAAACTTATCTGCCAAATGTAAATGTACAGGGGTGTGGCAAAAGATACAATTTCAGCCTATAAAAATAACACAATACTGTATTATATATTTCCACAGGAGTGGTTGAAATATATCCATATTTGGTATAAGCACAACCATTATACTTGAGCAAGGTCTACTGACCTTGAAAATCTAAATAAACCCTTTTAAAATATTTCAGAGAAAAACGCGAAAAGAGTGTGTTACCATAGAAACCACTTCCCTTGTATACTCCCAATATTACATGCAGTTTTCTTTTAACGGGGTACTGCTGCTATTGAGTAGTGGAAATATCTAACAGTAAAAGTTCAATCACAAAACAGTACTCCTTGATTTCAACCGCCAAAACATCACCTGTCCTTTGTGGTACCACTCAATACTGAGTACCAAACTCTTTCAGAAAGGAACATTAACACGATATGTTTTTGTCAGGTTTGTGGTATTGATTTCTGAAGCCTGACACAAGCTTAAGATCACTTTGTGTAATACCAGGCAAAGGTTGAGGGTCTCAGCGCTGTACAGCCACAACTGATAAGCTCTTGAGCAAGGGCTTTAAAACTGTCAACTGTAAGTCACTATGTTTTAAATGGAAAGTGTTTTGGGAAGACTATTTCCTTTTCAAAGACATGACCATAACGTTTGGTCACAAAGAACTTGGCTAACCTGTACTGACCAATGCCTTAACATCTAAGCTTGACCTTACCAATGTTCTTGAGGCTAAATTGAAACAAATCCTCGTAGTCATGTTCAGAAGTCTAGTGACATACTGAATGAAGGCTCTTGGAACAGCAAAGAATGGACTGACCTCATATTAATAACAATATACACTCATTGACTCAATATTAATTAAAATAATAATAAAATAAAATAAAATAAAATATAATATAATATAATATAATATAATATAATATAATATAATATAATATAATATAATATAATAATAAAGGCCTAATTAGATACTGGGTTGTGAAACAAGATCCCGCTGTCCTATAAAAAAGGCTCTTGACTATCACTGACTATCACTGACCAGTAGAGATGTCTCTATGGACAGACTTTGAGAGGGAGCACATCATTGGACTAAGGGAAATGACTAATGGTCATTTCAACGAATTGCCCACCATCTGAACTATCTGTTAGGAGGTGTTGGGAACATTGGATGTGTGCACGGCCTGATGACAAACAGGCTCCAAATGGCTCAGGCCCAGTCATTTCAAAATGAAATTTCATAATAATGCTATTGTTGTCACGGCATAAATTAAATGTCCTGCCATTGACAGCCAGTCACCATCACCATCACCAACCACCATGTGCAATTATGTTATGAATGCGAAATGTGGACTGCTATGGATTGGGACCATATTATCTTTCGCAACAAATTGAGCTATATCCATTATAGAAGCAATAAAAATAAATTATGAAAATCCAATTAAATTACACAAAATGTTATGTTTATGAAATTATTTAGGATCCAATACTGTATGTTGGTGGAACCATATGTGAACCTTTACTCCCAGTTTCTTGCATCTTGTTCAACAATAATGTCAGGTAAACATTTCTGATAACTTTTGATTAGTTATACACATTGGCTTTTAAAAATGTAATCATTTAAACTTTTTTAACTGATTTTTAATTACAGAACAGCCTCAACTCTGGGATGTTGATGGTTTTACTCACACGAACAACTTCCATATTTCTATTGGATTAAGTCAGCACTTTGACTTGACCATTCCAAAAACAATAACATTATTGAAGAATACTTTTTTTGGCAGAACAACCTGTATTCTGAGGGGTGTTTTCTTTCAGAATGACCCACATTCTTTTGAGATTCTTAGTTTTCATTTTTTGGAAATTCTAATTCCATGTTCTATCAGTGATGGCAAGCCATCTTGGCCCAGGTAGCAAAAGAGGCCAAAATCTTGAGAAAATCAATACAATGGTTCACAGGTTGGATAAAGTTTTTATGTTGGAATGCAAAGTTTTAGTTCTCCAAACACAATGCTTTATTAACACTAAAAAGCTCTATTCCTGTTCTCATCCATTCACAAATTATTTTTCAAATAACATTGTGAATTGCCCATGTGCCACATGATGGGCAGCAATGTCTATTGTTGTTCAGTATACATAATAACATTAACACTGTGAATATTAATAGCCAAATGTAAGCCTTTAGTTGCTTAGTATTTGTGTGTAATTGTACACCTTTTTCTTGGAGTGATGTTCGTTGGTTGACTGAGTTGCAATGGTTTTAAATTCCTCAATTTGTACTCAGTCTGCTTGACTGTGGCTTGGTCCATTGTTTGTGCTATGAGACACTTCCACAAATGTGTTGTGAAGATCAGGCATATAGCTTCATTTGATAGCAAGGTTTACATATTCTTTCCATTAACAGATATGCAACAATGGATCATTTTCCTCAATAAGAAATGCTCAAGTATAACATTTTAGTCTAATTTTCAAACTGGAGGACTGTTTAAAAATTCCATCATTTTCGATCATATTTATGCAGATATGTACAAATTTTAAAACAATTTTGCTTCAACCTTTAAGCACCGCTGTAGATACATTAATACAAAATGCATAGCTTATATATGATAGCGATATTATGATCCCAATAATTCACTCAGGATGTACCCTGAAGCTCTGCAGTGACCGGTATAGCATGCACATTCCTTTGGAGGGCAGCAATCCTTGCTGCTTACATGTACCTGAAATGGCCATATGATATTTCCCACACTATTTTTTGAGGCGGTTTTATACAAATATTTTGGTACGACTGTGTTTGGTTGATGCTTTAAACAAAAGAAAGCTACACATTGCAGATCACATTGAAAATCAACATATCATAAAGTTCCAGATTATCCATTAGGCAGAAACTCAATAACTGGATAATTTCATTATTCTTTCGAATTTGCATGGGTCATATTTAAGCTTGTTTTGTGAAGAGGTTTCATATCCATGATTTAGACATGCAATGTGACCAGGACTGCCCAAAGAAAACTTATCTTATGCTTATGACTAGACATATTAATCAAATGCTTATTAATACAAGATGAAATAATCATATCAAAAGGAAAAGAACTGTAACTTTGCTCTCCACAAATTGCAGCCTGGCCCGAAGGTTGTCTGCTGGGAGACTAAAACCGTACTGAGGAACGAACTGGACTTTTTTTGTCTTCCACCACCACCACCTTTGCCAAAGTCTCTACTGTTGCAGCAGGAGGGTCAGAGAACTTTCACATCTGAACTTTCCTTTCCGAAAACATGGTTAATTATGAATGTGCACAATTGCCATGATCTCAATATTATGATCAGGGATTCCCACAGTCCAAACTTTCCTGCCTTCGGTGTAACTTTAACCTAAATGTAAACAAACTTACTTTGTAACATCATATCAGGATTAGTTAGATTTTAGGCTGCTCCCATCATACATCATCCTGCATAGTTCCAGGAGGCTGTTCTTCCTTTATTTAAACCCGGTTGTGCACATCTTTGTGGAGTCGTTGCTGTGCTTCTGGTCTTTTCCGTTCTTGAAATGGTTTATACAATCCAATTCCATGTACACTTTCTTTGCTGTAAATATTGCTCCTTTGATGATAACATTCTGGATATTCAGTTTGCATGTGAGAAAATATTGCAATCATTTGCATATTTCATCATTACATTCACGCATAAAGAATTTCATATGATCCTAACAACTCTTTATTGGTACTTTTTTGTCAGTGAATGTAACACCTTAGCAGTAATTCTCTTCAAGACTTGTTGAAACCCACAGCATTTTGCGTACTTGTTTCTTAGTTTCCGGCTTTCAAAAACTTCACACAGCTTTTAGAATAAAGTCCGTAATTATTTCGGTGTGAATATGTGGAAGTCGCCTGGGATTGCATTGTTACAACACTTCACCCACACCCACAGCGGAGGCGTCCACCTCCAGGAAGAATGGCTTATCGGGGTCAGGATGCGCAAGGACTGAGGTTTGGGTAAACACCTCTTTGAGGTGCAAGAATGCTTCATCGGCTATATTATTCCACTGTAATGTGCATGCTTTTTCTTAACAGAGTGGTGAGTGAGAGAACTAAGTGATTTAATGAAGCACAGATAAACGTTTGCAAACCCCAGAAACCTCTGTATCTCCTTTATGTTATGAGAACGGGGCCACATGACAGCCTTTATCTTTTGTGGATCCATGACCACACGAGATGGGCCTGTGGTGGCCTAGTGGTTAAGGTACTGGATCAAAAGGTTCAGGGTTCAGATCCTACCTCTGCCACAGATGGGTACCTGAGCAAGGCTCTTAACCCACACTTGCTTGGACTGTAAGACTGTATTAATTGTAAGTCACTCTGGATAAAGGGTTTATGCTTAATGACATAAATGTAAATGATTTTGTAAAAAGATCTACAGTAGACACATAGGCCTTCTTACCACCAATGGCGGTGCTCAGAATGTGGCAGGTGCATTCTGAAACTTGCATCAAAGTGACCTCAGGGCTGGGTGAGCATGGCCTGGAGCGTGGAGTGCTGTGGAGCTGGTCTGAATAACCCAGGTTTTCAGAGAATTTAGACTCAGATCCACTCCCTGACATGCATGATACAGATGCAGACAGAATTGTAGACTTTGCCTTAAAGATGGTGTAGCGTGAATTATCATTCCAGCTGCTGGTGACGGCCAGGGTACAGACCTCCAAGGCATAGGCTGCTGCGGATTTACATCCCTGGCAGAGATTAAGCAGGAGTTCTCCACTAGATTTTCCAGATTGGGGATGGTTGAACACTGGCTGAAATGCCTTTAAAAACAGTGAAAAATCTGGGCTCTGGTCAAGCCCATTGCCATATCTCAGACACCCAACTCATTGCCTTGCCAGTGAGAGAGGAGATAAAGAAGGTGATCATCAGGCAGCAAACTGAGCCTTCAGGTCACCGTCATACTTGTTAGACAGGACACACGATTTGAATTCCCGTATTCTCAGAGGATGTGACTTGGAGCGAGAGAGCAGGCAGGTGAAGTGAAAGGTCAGTGAGCTGCGGGGCCATGGTTTCTACCACAGCATTCTTTGATGCCAGTAATTGAACCTCAAGTCTAGAGACATACAGAGCTACAACTGTGGTGAGGGGCTGGCTGAAGGGGACAAGGGCGTGACATATATTTTAATTGATAACTGAGAGGACTAATGTTATGAAGCAGTTAAGGTACTGAACTACTGATCAGAAAGTCCAGGGTTCCCAATACCTGCTGCCACTTTTGAACCCTTAAGCATGGTCCTTAGCTCATAAATGCTTGGATAGTATCTCGTAAAGTTGTAGCTAATAAAATTCCCACAGGATAAGCAAGTTTCATTTTGATGTTTTCTCTGCAAACCAGATGTTTTTGTCACATAACAACAGCAGCTATTTGGTATTTCTTAAAAAACTGCAGTATTGTCATGTTGGCAGTTCCCTCTGCTTCCGTGTTAGTGGGTGCCGCCCTTGGTCACTCCCAGCATGCCATGTATGTTTGGTAAGCCAGTCTAGTTCCTTCATGCATTGTTATGCATTTACTCACAAATGTCTATAGTTGTGGGTGTGTTGGCATTTACGTGGAAATACTTATGAAACATTTTAATTCTGTTAGGTAATTTTCAATCGCTCTCCATTAATGGTCACTAGTTGGACCTGTTTTGAGGCCGGTCACATTCGATGGTGTGTGGCACACTGGAGAGGTATTGTCTTCATGGATGAATCGCGGTTTTCACTGTACAGGGCAGATGGTAGACTGAGTGTATGGTGCTGTGTGGGTGAGTGGTTTACTAATGTTAATGTTGTGAATCGAGTGAACCATGGTGGCAGTGGGGTTATTGTATGGGCAGCCATATGTTATGGGCAAGAGCACTGGTGCATCTTCGATCCAGGTTCTTGCCTTGCCGGAATACTCACTCATTCAATTAATGAATGAATGAGTTAATATCACTCATTAAGCATGTTTTGGATGCTCTGGATCAGTGTTTGTACAACAGTTCCAGTTCCTGACAATATCCAGCAACATGACACAGAGAACTGTACATTTTAGAGTGGCCTGTTATTGTGGCCAGCCTAAGGTACACCTGTGTAATAATTATGCGGTCTAATCAGCATCTTGATATACCACACTTGTAAGGTGGACACTCACTAATAGAGGTTTTTAATAGAGGATAATTTGAGAGAGAAAAGGCCCTGTGTACATAGAAAAAGTCTTACATCTTTGAGTTCAGCTCATGAAAAATGGGAGCAAAAACATCTAAATATTTGTACAGTACTTGAGATGCAACAGTGAGAGAAGCAATGATATATATGTTACAAAATGATGTTTCTCAGTTGTAATCTGGGTTTTAGTTTAAGGTAAGTAATATTACTTTGCTGTGATCATGCCAGAGGCTATTGTGTCCCAAACCTCTTACTGATAAAGCACAAATTAAATGTTCCTGTTTCTCACATGGTGACTCAGTATTACTTGTTCTACAAAGCTCTGAAATATAGCAGCACTGGGACAAAGCCCTTAATCTTACTCCTCGCTTTGATCTCTGTACCACCAGACTGCATGAAGCCTTCAGTTCTCCCACACTGCATCGTTAAAGTCTGCCTTTAAACACATCTGTTTTCTCAGGCTTCTTATTGGCCCCAATGGAATTACCTGTTGTTGTTGAGTATTTGTTTTGGCTAAACTGTTATTTACTATAGTGTATAGTACATAACATACTTGTTTACTGCAATTAAGTGAAATGTATATACATTGTATTACTATTGTAATTATTATTATTAGGAGTATTGGTCATAGCAGTTGTTTTTGTTGTTGCTGTTGCTGAATCTAGATATATTGTACATTTTTTCTTATGTTATCTCAGATATCTTAAATCAATAAAACCATTAAAACTTCACTGCTCACAAAAATTAGAGGATATTTAATTAAGGGGTATTTCATATTTCAAAATGAAATATCCCCTATTTATGTGAGCAGTATATATTAGTACTCCAGGGACAGTCTCATACAAAATAATATTTTTTTAAAAATTCAGGTTTGTTATGCTTACTAGACATAATGCTTATTTTTGGTCTCAGGTGTGTGTTCTTACATGTACATTATTTAGCAGACACCCTTATCCACAGAGACTTAGGTTTCATACAGTCTCACAATCCAAGCAATTGTGGGTTAAGGTCCTTGCTCAGAGACCCAAATGCGGCAGAGATAGGATTTGAACCCTTGTTTCTTCTGGTTTATAGTCCAGTACCTTAACCACTAGGCCCAGTTGCTCTCCTTAAGCAAAAAAGAATGCATCCAGATTTATTGGATTTAGGATTGGTGTAAAACTAGACATATACACATCAGACGTTTACATTCAAATAGTTACATACAACACAGGTAGATATGTAAATATTTACAGATATGTCTGTTAGACACTGGGCCTTGAGTATATGCTTCCACGCCATTTTAATCCAGGTTTCTCACGACTGTTAATAACAGGACATATAATGGGTGCCATGACAACACATTTCCTTCTGCTAAGAACCTGAAAATGATCTGGGAAGAGACAGCCACTCGTGCCTGGATGGTGGGCCACACAAGCTGCTTGTGCTTGTCAGTCAATCAAACAAGCCTCTCTACTGGTGGTCTATCTGGGCGTTCCCTCAAGAAACCACTTCTCCCAACACCTCCTAACAGCTAGGTCAGAACAGCAAATGTCCAGCCTGCTCATCTCAGTCCAAAGATGCACCCCTATTCATGTCTGTCAACTGTGCAACGTGTTTGAGTGTGTTGTCGAGCATGTCTAGCATGTCTAGTCTTCGATCTCTCACCAAGAGGCACACTACCCAAAATTAGCCCCTGAGAACATATTCGTAGACAGCAGGGGAAGTACTTTTGCACACTTGTGGCAAGACCTAATCAAACCACACCTGTAATAGTTTACATATCTGCCTGTGCTGTAGCTGCATGGCACGTTTTTCAGCACGCCGACTTTCTATCGGAGTGTTTTATTATTATTTTTCAATGAGTGTATGTAGCCAAGACTATAAAGAGCAGATTGCTTCTGAGTTATCACACTGGTCGCAAGCTAACATTCATGGGGATTATATAATAATGGAATATACATGAGTGGTATTTACACTGCAATGTGTACTTAATGACCTAATAAAGCTCGAGATCATATTTTTCGAACGAACACAGTTGAAGTAAACAGGTCGAGTCATGTGTTTAGCACCATCATCCACATGAAAATGTTTATAGTTAAAGAAAGAGATACTAGAATATTATATAGCTTGTATCTCAGGAGGCAGACCATACTGTGTAGAGGGTTACAGTTTTAAAGCAGCAGTAAACTGAGACCTGCAGGATCAAACCAGAGGTAAACAGAGCTCTGACTTTGCACTGGGAATGCAGACAGTGTGGAGCAGGACTCCATGCACGTGGACTTGTTTACTTCGTGCTGCGTGCTCCTGCTCCCCTCTCTGCAAAAGCGAGCTTTCACTCCGCCTCTCACTGCGTTTCCTGCACGTGCATGAAGCACCATGCCATGCTTGTGTGGATGAGTTGCATTACAGCTTGGTGATTTCCACATCTGACAGTCCTACTAAACCTGTTTATGAACTGATGGGTCAGGAAGGAAATCACCCAAAAGTCCTCTGATGAGGAGACATGTGAGTAATGGACAAGTGAATACTGACAGGGTACTATCAAGTTACACAGCACTTTGTGTACTGTTTTTTTTTTAGTGTGGAGCACATTCAGTCAAGCTTGTTTATTTACAAATAATGTGTCTCGCTCTAAAACAGTACAAGATGCATAAGTACATTTACAGCAATTAGGAGTCTTATCATTTATAGGCAAGTTTAAGTGTCCATCAGTGGCTGCTGTGCAGACCTAGAATTTGAGCTCACAGTATTCTAATTAGTTCACAGTTTTAGCCAATAAGCAAATGGAGTCAAATGAAAATGTAAATTAACAAATAAATTCTACGTTTGCATATTTGTGTACAACCTGAAATCAGAAAAAGTCGGAAAGTATGGACTCTCAGCCTTTCTTTGATGTTTCTTTTGCCAAATCATGATTCAATCACCTGTTGACGTCACCTGTTTGAAATCACATCGTTATTTAGTCTTTCTTAATTCTTTGTTCTAAATTCCCCTGTATCAGCTTGTGTCATGCATGGTACTGTAAACTCAGCATTGTGATCTGTTTGACGTGCCTGTGATCAGTTTGACGGAACGTATCCCCATCATTAATTAGAGAGCACCTGTATATGTTTGTTTTTTAAATAATGAAAGCTGAAAACTTCAGCATGGACAGGAAAAGGTTATTCAAACACAAGGTTATGTCAAACTATCTATACACACTCACAGAAACCTAATGCATGTATTTGGACTGCACGGAAGCACTTAGGAATTTGGGGGCAAGCAGTCATTCAATCCAACCTATGGAATCCAACTACATGGCCATTTAATTATTTACTTTCATGCAGAAGCTGATGAAGTTCATATGATCTTACTGCAGATTTTAACAATCTGAACTCACTTGCAATTCATTGATTGTATAGATTGTTGCTCTCTCACAGCTTTAAACACTACAATCTGGTATTGGGCATTGGTGTTGGGACAGAGCCAAGCCTCAAGACAGCCTCAAGGTCCAAAAGAAGCATTTAATACATGCTGTGGCAAAAAAAACCTCTTGGAAGTTTGATGAATTTAGTTAAGCAGACATACCCAATGAACAAAAAAAGATTTCCACTGCACCTAATGAAAAGGTGAGTGCCCAAATGATCAGTCAGATAGTTGTGATAGCGATAGTGGAAAGGAAACTTTCTCCAAGGAAAAGAGAGGTACAAGGTCCAAAAGGAAATCATCAACGTCATTAGAAGGATCTCATCATCATCTGGGTGAATAAGAGGTTTTAGCTGTTCTGTGTATCGAGGTCAAAAGATCCATTGTAGCAGGTAGTGCAGATGGCATTTGAAGCAGGGAAATATTTGATATGATAAAGGACATATAATTAAGAAAAATTAAGATAGAAAGAAATTGAATGAGAAACCCAGGCTGTTTCAGCCAGCTGACTGATACAGCAGTTCCTAGGGACCTGTGTTCAAACCCTGTACTGGCTTTGTAATAGGAAGATTGGGTGAAGAGGTCCCACCCAGGAAGAACTTTTGCCTTGCATAAATGAATTCCAGGGTGGGCCTTTTTGCATCTATCTTTGACCATTGACCTTTGTGTATTATGGTTTACTGATGTAATATTTAATAAGCACACCCATCAGCCATCATTCACCCTTGCTACTTGTCTTGGGAATAGCAGAAAATAAATATTTGCCCAACTATCCAAATAAACCTGTTGCATTTATCTAATATGTGGCAAGTTTCCAAGTGCTAAATTAACACCTAGTATGCCGAATTTATTCTTACAGTCCAGCTGGACTTAAATAAGCACTGTTGCTGTTAATGCAGCATTGTATGCGTTAATTCAACTCTTGGGATTTGCCATGTGGGTAGTCAGTAATTAATGTGGTCCTCAAAAATGAGTTCATCTCTATTATGGGCTCTAGGTTTGATCCACAAAATGTAAAGTATGTAAATGTAAACGTACGTTTGCTCAAATAATTCAAAATGAACAAGAATGTGTGGAACAATGAGACAGCTACAAGAATCAGGCTTAGATCCTCACAGTCACTGTCTGTTTGATAGTTATCATGTTCTCTATGCTAGGGTTTCATCTGGGTACTCCGGTTTCTTCCCACCTCTCAAAAACATGCTGGTGGATTTGGTACCACTGTACCTACTGTACCCAATGGCCAATTGTACCTATTTGTCACATTACAAAAGGAAACTGCATTTAGGCCTTATTAAATAGCAGAATAATAAACAATAAAGTGAAAGTAACATTCAGAAATCATTCAGATCATGAATCCATAAATCAATAAAAATAAATAAAATGAATAGATTGGTAAGATTAATGAAGTACTTAGTTTGTATGTGCCTCATTGGACAAGCCATAATAAACTTGTAAATAATAAACATAATCAAACACATATCAGGCTACCTGGGCCACACCTGACATTGTTTTCATTCCACTGCTAATAGTGTATAATAACACAAATAATCCAATGTTGTTGCAAAGCTGCTTTTTTGTGGAAAACAAGTTGATGGATACAAAATGGATATAAAAAAAAGACTGCAGAGGCTTTAGCTATCCTCTGGAGTACAATTCATAGCATTATTAAGAAGAGGAAAATATGTGGTTCCACCAACACAATGCCTGCATTTGGCCTTTTTTTCCAAACCGGATTACTTAGCCTTGAGTATATACAGTATTGTGAACAATTAGATTAGATATAACATTGTTTAGCAATGGTATAATGCACATATACAGGGTGAGTTAAAAGGCAAAGGAAATCGCATGCTGCATTGTGGACTTTTCGCAAAGACTGTCAAAGCCATAGTTGAGGTTTCATCATCGTTAGCAATCTTTGGACGACCACTATGTGGCTTGTCATCTACAGTCTTGGTTTCTCTGAATCTGGCTATGAGGGATGCAACAGTGCTGTGTGAAATTGGTGATCTTTCTGGGTTGTTAAAGTCTGCTCATGTACTGTATATATGGGATCAGGGACGCTATCAAGATGATGTTAGATGTTTTGAAGGACTTACAAAGTATTTATAAAATTACTACTAATTTTTAGTTAATTATTATTTTGAGGGCCACAAACATTATGAACTCACGAATTAGTAATGCTTAACTTTCAAGTTTTACCTTAATTACTACATTAAGGAATATATTGCTCGTATTTTCATGTGTACTGCATACAAAAATCTGGGGATACCTCAAAATGAAATTATCCCATAATGACCATAATGAATTTTTGTGTACAGTGTATATATAAGACATGTTTATTATTCGTATACAAATTCGTATTTGTATTGTTTCTCTTCCACTGAGTTGAGCTTGTGGGATTTGAACATTACTGCCTATTTTTGTACGTCTATAGAATCATCTTTGTGTGGGAGTTTCCTTGTATACCTGCTGCAGGGTGTCTGTGCACAGGAAAACTTATGTCGCATGTCTTTATATTGTGGTTCTGTTAAAAACGTATGTATATGGATGTATATGAAGGTGTTTGTTGTCGTGTTTTCCAGGAACCCAACAGATGAACTGTCCCCCAAGGGAGAAAAACTCGGGCCGAGTTCAGTTGGTTGTTGGTTGTAGCAGCAAACAAACTTTATTACAATATCTCAGGGATAATGCAATTCAGAGAGCATGTACACACGATTAAAGTCAAGTGCAAGATGTTTATCTCCACCCCTGCCTCCCAGGATGGTCACCACACTTATTCTTCTACTCTGATAGACTAAACTCCATTGCCCAGATCATTTTGGTGGCGTGGCTGTGACATTTCGTTTTTACATATTTGTACTTTGTCAGTTAAAGCAAGAATTGTTTCCATTTCTCTATTGAGTCTTTAAATATATTTGAACAGATAATTATCTAAACATGCTTTAAATGTGTCTTTAAACTTTGTTAAGCTTGGTGAAGCCAAGAATACAGTAAATACTGGTGACCTGCCATACACTGTCTTCTGCATGAGACGGCCAGGGTGGAGGCCTTGGGATTTTTCTTGGCTTTCTTACCCTCCAGACAGTCCACCGTATTGAGGGAGAAAAAATGGACCACGTGTTAGCACACATGTTTGCATAATGCACGTGTGTATGCTGCCATGACTACTAATGGAAACCTCAGAAATGTTGCACCATTGAAAATGGTACCTCCTGCTATGTGTGTGTTGGGGCAGGTTCTATATGTTTATATATGATAAATGACAACATCATTAATCATCGCCTTAATTTGACATCATGGTTATGTGTCCATTTTTATGTCAGTACCTCCCTTGGTCATTTCCCAGTAGTTGGGGTGATTGCAACCATATCACGCACATCCTGCTGAAAGCCATCTCCTGCAAGAGTGTACAGTAATTTCTGTGAACTGTAAAACGTGAACTACAAAATCCATATACGCAATAATAGGTTCATACAAAAAGCTTGCATCACTTACCACAGCTTATATAAACAGTACTATGCAAATGTAGAGCACTAATTTACTGTTCAATGTTAGAAATTGATTACTGTTTTGTTCATTCATTTGTTCATTAACTTCCATACGAACTCAATCCAATTCATGGTCACAGGGGGAATAGGGCAAGCACAGCACAGAGCACAAGGTGCGAACCAACCAGGGCATCAAAATATCTCAGGCAACATGCACACACACACTCAAATTGGTAGACTTTAGAGATGCCGGCTGATCTAACACATGTCTTTGGGAATGTGGGAAGAACATGAGAAAGAGAGAACAGAGAAAACCCATGGAGACACAGGGAGAACAACAAGGTAGGCGTGTCAAACGGAGCAAACGGTGAGTGTTTAAAATATCGAGCAATGTGTGTCTGATCCACTCATACCAGCACAACATACACTAACATGCTGTCACCATGATAGTGTCATTGATGTGCTGAGAATGATCCTCCACACAAATAGTACCTGATTGTACTGTGAGGGTCCCTGACTATTAGAGAAGAGAGTAAAGGGACTTATAGAGTATGCAGTGCAACAGATGGACTACAATCTGAAAATGTAGAAATACATAGTATTTAGTACATCTCTAAGGTGGAGATGGACTATAGGTTTAGAAACTAAATAAAATAGGTGTTATTGTCTGATCATTGTGTACTGCATTTATATTGTGTGAGTGAGTGAGTGTTCTCTGTGCTATTCATCCATTTTTATGGGTGAGCTGGACAAATATTAGGTTTAAAAATGAGGGAGAATCTAATTAAACCAGACACAGAACTAAACAGTTAAGACATATCTAGGACTGCCACTGATCACATACAGTATGAGCCATTTTTAGAACTGGGGTGACACTGACATGTTGAGTGCCTCAGATTCCGCATCATTACACTGTATTTTTATTAACCATGTAAATAGTTCAACGTATCCGCGGTACAGCATTTCGTACTATGTTTTGGCTTGGTATTGTATTGGCTGATAATTGATTAAGTAGATCGTAATAATTTAGCAATTTTCTGGACAGTGTCATTTTCGTCCCATTTAGGAGAAGCCTGGGTTTTTTCTTATCTCCTCTATTTTTCTTTGCAAAGACATGAATGGTACTAGACCGCTAACAGCCTCACACAAGACAGGCCCAGGTTTAGATGATAGATGATGCCTCGCAGTCTGGAAAACCCCTAAATTCCCTGAAATGTTTTTCAGAGTCTTCTAGACTTCTAGGTGGAATAGATACTCATTAGCCAGTTTTTATGTATTGCTGGCTAGTACTGGGTTGGATCTAATTTTGCCTTCAGAACTGCCTTAATTCTTTGTGACATACAGTAGAATCAACAAGGCCCTGGAAACATTTCTCAGAGATTTTGTTCCATACTGAGAAAAAATATCTCAGACACCTTCACACCACCAGCTGGAACCATTGATTTAAGGCAAGTGTCGCAGCAGAAACCAAGAACCATTGAAAACTGCAACGTTTGCCAATCTTCTATTGTCCAGTTTTGGAGAACTTGTATAAATCATAGCCACAGTTGCCTGTTCTTAGCTGACTAGAATTGCACCCGCTATGGCTCTCTGCTGCTGTGGCCCATCTCATCTGCTTCAAGGTTTGGCATGTCGTACATTTAGAAATACTCTTCTGCATACCTCAGTTGCAAAAAGGAAACACTTTGCTTTTCTATGAGCTCAAACCAGCCATTCTCCTCTGACCTCTGGCATCAATAACATATTTACACCCAGAGAGCTGCCACCCACTGGATATCTTCTATAATTCAGACCATTCTCTGTAAACCATAGAGATGGCTGCACCTGAAATTAACAGTACCTGAAATACTCGGACCAACTCATCTAGCACCAACAACCATGCCATGTTCAAATCCCTTAAACAGTGTTATGTCACTCGTTTTGAATCTCAGCAGATTGTCTTGACCAAGCCTACATACCTAAATACATTGATTTGCTGCCATGTGTTTGGCTGACTCCATATTTGTGGTGATGGAACCTCCTCATCCTACCTCTCTTCCTGCAGCCACTGCCAATTTTGGCTGACTGATGCAGGACCTCCAGGACTGCACGCAGTGGGTTGATGAATTGCTACCACTTAACCTGAATGTCATTTTTATTCTTGTTGTAGTAAAGTTCAAAGCAACTTTACAAATTGAGGGCATTTATTCGCTAATCAGAAGATTTTTAATGTAATGCTTAAGTCCAACAAAACGTTTTAGTAACTTGACCCAAGGTCAACTTGAACTTAAAAGATTCAAAATAAAACATTTTGATTTGAAACTAAATTATATTTTTATATTTGGTATTTAACATCATTGTACTTATTAGGGTCCATTTAACAGCAAGCTAGTACTTTAGCATTTGGTAACACCAAGGGAAAATTGTCAGAGCAAGATAATTTAGAATAAACTTGTGAGCCAGTGATTTATAATGTATTCCAGTGAAAGCTTAATGTATTAAATGTTGCTTGCTTGGATAGAAGTATTAAAATAAAGCATAAGAAAAAAACGAGCTGACAACAGCCATACACAATGCAGTCAGTTATTTTGCATTTCAGATTACCTAAAAATACACGATGGCTGGTACCACCCTGTCCTTCCTGACAAATCTGCCATATTCAGATCTTAATGTTTGCAGATTCTTCTTGACATATTTTATTCTTCTGCAAGTCATGCAATAGATTCTTTTATCAGAGGAACAAAGAGGGTAAAAACAGCATGTCATATGTTTTGGAATTATGTCTTGTTGCAGGATACACAAATAATTGTTTGCACTTCACTTTTGGACATATGTTGCACTAAAACTGTGCCATTGTCCTTTTAGAAAACCTTTAAACCTTTGCCTTCTTCATAAATTCACAGTAAGCTTGTAAGGCTTGAAAGGCTATCCCTGGTTTAGTGCCAAAACATAGTTCCTAGTCATCCTGAGGTACCCATTTGAATTATGGGAGGCTCTGGCCTGCTTTGGGAGATGCCAGGACAATGATGTAATGTTTCCACGGACCACCAGAGAGAAGGGGCGATAGCATGTTGAGCAAGGAGGTGAGCTGATGCCCAAACAAGGTAGAATGGGACAGACACAGGGTGATGCAGGTACAGAGTGCAAGAGAAAATAAATACTGCACACAATTTCAAGTAAACATACCTTTTTGAAGAACCTATACGGAAGCTAATCCAAAAAAACTGAAAATCTGAAATGATCTCATATTGTTTGCAAAGCAACAGAGGTAGGTTAACCGGCTGAGCTTTATGCTACTCTGGCCCAGGCCTGCACGTGGTATTCTCAATCCATGATGCTCCTGACAAAAATCTTGCTTCCAGAGTCAGTAATAGAACCAAGAAAGGTGGTTTGTTACACACTAAAGTACTAGCACTCAGCACAACTCGAGTTTTGTGAGGTTTTGTGGCCCACTGTTTCATGACAGAGCTGTGGTAGCTCAAAAGCCTTCTCCTTCACAATAACAGCACTTGTATTCAGTGGAACAGCTTAGGCAGGCAGAAATTTGACAGACTCACTTGTTTTTGACCTATGAATATGTCATTCTGAACTGAGCTCTGCAGTATAACCCATATACTGCCTGTGTCTAGAATTTGTAAAAAATTGGACAATAGAAGATTGTAAAAAAGACTAAGAATTCTATATTTCTGCAGTGACATTCGAATGGTAGGTTCAGAGTTTTTTGCCGCAAGCTACTTGAATGCATCCAGTCTTGTATCAATGGTTCAGGCAGCTGCTGGTGGTGCGGGGCATGTTTTCTTAGCACACTTTGGGCCTCTTAATAGCAATTGAGCATTTTTTAAATGCTATAACCTGCCCGTGTGCTGTTGCTCACCATGTCCTTTGCTTTATGGCCACAGTGTAGATATCTTCTTATACATCCAGAGAGATAATGAACCATGTCACAAAGCTCAAATCATCTCAAAATGGTTTCTTGAACCTGACAGTAAGTTCACTCACTCCACACTCACCAGATCTCAATCCAATAGAGCAGCTTTGGGATGTGGTGAACCAGGAGATTTACACCATGGATATGCAGCTGACAAGTCTGAAGCGACTGCATGATTGTTATTATGGTCCAAAATCAAACTCGGATGAGATTAATGTTTGCAGCACCTGAGTGAGTGAGTGGGTGATTGAGTGAGTGAGAGTTAGTGAGTGAATGAGTGAGCGTGAGTGATTGATTGAGCAAATGAGTGAGTGGGTGAGTGAATGAATGAAAGTGAGTGAGTGAGCAAATGAAGGAGTGATTGAGTGAGTGAGTGAGTGAGAGTAATTGAGTGAGTGAATGAGTGAATGAATGAGAGTGAGTGAGTGAGCGATTGAAGGAGTGATTGAGTGAGTGAGTGAGTAATCTGTCTCACGTATATGAAGTAATTTGTCACTAGCATACAAGGGTGGGACTATCCCAAGGTTTTAACTGCCTGAAATGTTTCCTGTCTCTATTTAGTCTGTGGGGGATTGTTTTGATGAAGACCTAGGCCTACATGTTCTGTAGGCCTCCCCCTGTGAGACTGGAAGAAAGAACACTGTGCTGTTTGGGAACGGCGTGTCCACTTGTAACATGCTGCTGTGGATTATTTCACAACACGGCTCCTGTTCTGAGTGATCTCACAATCCCTGGTGTCCTTGCAGCAGTGTGTGTGTGTGTGCACTTGATTAATTTGATTGTTTAGAGTAGAAACAGTCTCCAGGCACTCTGGACAGTGTCGGGGACTCGTGATTTACACAGTGCAAGGACTCCTATTTATGTCCACATTTAATACAAATGCACTCATTAGTATGTCCACAGCATATGCATCACAATTTATTTCTCTGCTGGCTGTCCCTCAAAGAGTCACATCCAACATGGTAAGCCAGAAGGGGGTCATTCACATTCAATTAGCTTCCTGTGGTCTTCTCTGAAGTAGGAAGGCACATGGAGCCAAAGGCTAGTGTGAACCCTGGCTGCAGCAACATCCTGTTCTATCTCACTGAGCCTGTTAGGACCCACTCTTGTTTTTTATCTGGCCAGCCAACCGGAAGTAATCGGCTTGCTTTGTTTATGAATGGACAGAACATTTCTTCCTCTGTTCCCTCTAGAGTGAGTAATCATAGCAGTATCTGCATTAAGCCTAGGGGAAGGCGTTTTAAATTCGATTATGATAAAAATTGTTACACTTTTATTTGTTTTGACCTGGCAAAGGAACCACTGACCAAGGCAGTTTAAACAAATACTGTCAGATTGTCAGAATACAATGTTTCATGTGATAAACTCACAATGTTTATGTTGGTAATCGCAATAAATCACTTTTTTAAATTAATTTTGCCATGGAAGAAGTAATAAAGCCATATGAATGAACTGGTTTCAATAGTTAGTAGGGGATAAATTCCTATTGAGCCTATAACCACACAGGGACCTTCACAGGGACAAGCAGTGAAAATGTGATTAACGGCACTGATCAATGCTCTGCTTAGCTATAATATGCTATAATATGCCCAGAGTCACAGCAGTGCTGAGTGCTGGCTGGTCAGGTGTCAAGCAAAAATGGTTGTTTCTGAGGGCAGGAAGTCAATGCAACAGTGGCACTTTCCATTCTCTAAATAACGGACTGGTGCCTTGCCTTGTCCAGCGTATGGCTGACCTGTGCCCCTGAGATTTGGCAATACTGTTATACGGCAACATTTGAAAACTGTTGTGCTTTGCTCATTGACTTTTGTTCAGAAACGTACAGCTGAGAACAAAAGCTAAAGCAAAAGAGAAATCTAGAAGATGGAAAGACAATGAATGCTGTCATATTACACTCACCAATCACTTTATTAGGTACACCTCCTTATTGCTATAATGTCCATTCATCACCTCCACTTACCAAATAGAAGCACTTTGTAGTTCTACATTTGCAGACTGTCTCAATCTGTTTCTTGAGAAACGTTGTCAATCCCATTTACTCTGTTTCATAATGGCTCGAGCCCCCACGGTATCATCAGATCAGTATAATCAAGGTCCATCGTTTAGGTGAATGGCAGCACAAAATTTAAGACCATTATTTTTTGCTATTATTTTGGAGGTGTGCGTTTACTGTTTTATGTTCTAATTGTTCTATTGCACGAGTATGCTCACAAGTTTACAGACTACAGTTTACAATGCAGAATTGAAATGTGACTACATGCAAGATATGTTTCCATTAAATTATTAAACCAAAATAGTTCTTCTATATTAGAGGATAGAAAAGGATCAGAGCTTTAGGGGCGCTCAGATAATCCCAGTGTTTGTTTTTTTTCTTTTCTTTGTTTGTTGTAATGATATCATTCCTACACGATATCGTGTAAATAAAACACAAACAACTGGACAGATAAAAACAAGACTGTGGGAAAAGTCATCATTTGTTTAACAAAATATTGCAAATGAACTGCATTCAAAGTAAAAAATAAAGAGGGATAAACAACAAAAAATAAATAAATAAGATCAATAAAGAGAGAAAACCCTGCCTAATATACAGTTCTGACCAATTACAAGGGACTGTACTTATGTTGTTAAAATATTAAGTTTAAACCATATAGACCCCTAGATACAGATATGCTTTATACCATTTTAATAACATGTTCTTCCAAAAAAGAATATATTGTAATATATGCCTATGCCTATGCCATGAAGTAAAAGTACATCCGTTTTGATTATATCAACTCATACAAACATAAACCATTTAAAACAAATCAAATGAACAGTGGAAGCAGTTAAGAACAGAGCATGACACAAGTGCATGTAATATAATATTTATTTAATTATTGCATGTGCCTATCCTTTATGAACATAAATTAAACGAATATTCATCTAAGATTCTCTGAACAATCTCTTAACAGTATTAGGGAATCACAATAAACAGTAGGCTACATGACATTTATACAATGGAAGACACGGCATAATAAATCACACCTATATAGAACAATCCTTTCATACTATATAATATTAAACTCCAGAACACTGCTGAATTTAAAGTTCCAGAAGGTTGGCAGACAGAAGGTACAAACAGCATACAGTTACATAATCTCTGTGGAAAATCTTTCAACAAATACATTTACAGATACTTTACACATTTGGTTCCTCTTTGTAAACTAATTTTGCTGTTGTGTTTATATATTGCATATAAATAAGGTGAAAAGATCGTACCTAAAGGTTTTATCTACTTTTATACTTTTATGGAACAAGTAAGTTGTCTTTATATGTCTACTTTGAAGGCCTTTACTAAAACTGGAGGGGTTTAAACTCAAATAATAAGCACTTTCGTAAGTGTAATTTGCTGTTTACCTATTTTGCCATTTACATCAGATATTCTGTCCTAATCCTTTGCAGGCTTTTTACATCACAAACTGCTTCTTTAATAATAGCTTTGTGGATACATTGCACAATTAGAGGGCGCAGAACAATCTGAGAGGAAAAAAAGCTTGTTTTGGTGCAGCTGTTTCTCTAGGGTTATAGACTCTTCCTGTCTGACATCCTATGCAGGTAACATCCAAAACATTCAAAAGTGTCATGTGTTACAATCGTGGTGTTACAGATCCATGAGATTGTAGTATTGGTGGTCAACAACTGGCAACTCACTGCAAAGTGCCCGTGTTTCTACCTGTTACTAAATACATCATGTACTTGGATACTTTTAGTCCATCAACCGTCAACCGTTTCACCACTACTGATATCACTAGCAAAGACATGGACGAGGCAAAAGTGGAGGTATACAGTGTGTAGCATGGTGGTCAAAAGTGAAGACGTAAGCAGTGAACTCGGGCACATATTCATCCCTTTACTGTATTCTAATACACTACATATATAAATATTACAGAATTGACCAAATGATGTTTATTCCTGTTTCCTCTTTATGAAGGTGGGTTTTATCATTATGTGCAATAACCACCTGTGATCTAGTGGTTAGTCTGCATATTTTAATTACGCAACAAGTGGCCTCCTATGTACTTAAAAATAAATGTTAAAAGTGAAACTAAATGATCTATAAAAAACTAGAAGTTTGATTTAATATTTCTTATTAAATAGGTCCGGATTTATACATTTCAGTAAATTCTATATCAATGGTACAGTAAGGCTTTGGATTTGTAATACTGTATAAGTACACTGACAAATAAAGCAAAAACATTAATTTGAATTATGTCAAAATTTCATATACCCACAATATACTCTATTCCTGAGGTAGGACATGTTGCGGGTTCTTGGGTCATTGTTATTAGTAACATTCTTATAGATAAATAGTTGTAGTAGGTATAAATAAATAAATCGTTAAATATATATCTTTGTCTAGTTCAATGCCTATGAAAAGTAAATAACACACATTCTAAGCATGGTGTTTGGGGATATAATGAGGTGTGGCTCTATTCCATTCATTAGGTCAGGGCCAATCAAATATAATAAGGGTCTTCAAACTCCAAAAATAAACTATACAACCCAACTTTGTGACCGTGCGTCACCTAGCAGCAATGGGCAGTTCCTGAAGGAAAGAGCTAAGCCTGGATTCCCTGCTTTCAGAAATGTCACAGTTTCAATTGTCCAGCTTAGACAGGATCATCAATTAGCCTTCAGGAACTCACAGGTCAAACTTTGTGTACAGCAGCATCGTTCAGCTGGGGCCACCATCGCCTCTGGCCGTGGAAAGCATTGATCTGCATGACGTTCAGTCTGAGGGTGAGAGGAAAGACAGGATGGTTAGAAGATGCATGGTTACTTTCAACCTTCTTCAAAAGTCACAACGAAACAACATAGAAGGCCCAACAGTAGTTTGATGCAACATGTTTTGCTTTTTGTGTACTCACACAATAGCCTATGCTTTAACCTGTGAGTGACATTTCGAAACTGATTAGTATTTGGTGTGTTTCTAATTCTGCTGTAATGACATCATTCACGTATGCATGGACTAGAAAAGGTTGTGCAAAATCTGATGTTATCCCAGAATCATTTTACAATATTGCAAATGCAAATTGCCAAGTCACTGAATGCTTGGCTTTTTTTGTGTTCAAGTGCCCCTATAAATGCTAGATTAAGTTTAGGTCAGGTGACTGTGGAGGAAAGTCCATGATTGTCAGCACTCCTATATCTTCCTATATCAAAACACACTTCTCTGAAATGTCACAATCCTGCTTTCTTCTCCAGAAAGATCCAAACAAAATTTTTCAGTAGTGCAACTTTCATATTATGTCATATTGTATTATGCCATATGTACCAATAGCTGATGAAAGTTTTTAAAGAATTGTAGCCCATTTCTCTTCACGCCCAAAACAGCAACTTGATATCATGACTTTAAATTATATAACGAAGATATGCATGTAGTGTACTGGTTATTGTAGACCAGCCTCAGGTAAGAATTAAAAGCAGCTTTATATATGATTAAGATAATACATACAATCCAGACTAGTTACACTTTAATGTAAAAATTAGAACGAGTTATCTACGATAGTTAAGTGTAGCCAGTAGGATGAATCCTAAATGACTACTTACCATTTAGAGCAATACAGAACATTAGACACTACAATGCTCACAAGAATTAGGGGATATTTCAGTATGGGAGATTTCGTTCCGAAGTATCCCCTAATTTTTGTAAGCAGTATAGAAAAGAATTAGAATACACATACAGTACAGATTCAAATGAAATGTAGCTGGCAAGTCATGTGATTTTGTTGAGAAAGAGAGAAAGAGTTGCAAGTAGCTAGCACAGTCAGCTTGAGTAGCGACACTCAGCCACAGTATACTATTATTATGATATGAATTTGCATATAAAGCAAACCAAAGGAGGTGAAACAATGCAAATAATTATATGATCTTGCCTGTTTGTTACACATCCTGAAGTGTCAGCAGTTCAGTGACTGACAGGTGAAAATTACAATATACAACAGAAACAGAACAAACAGTACTGTAATTCGTTTAATTTATTTATTTAGCGTTTGGCAGCTGATAGAGATTTTGAAATGTATAATAATAAGCCACATTTATATAGCGCCTTTCACAAGACCATGGTCGCTTTACAACATAGATTTGTTAATATGTTCTATTCATTTCTAAAAATCAATTAAATCTATTAAGGTGGCTATGTTTTTTACAGGATCCTATGGCAGCATTTTCGGCTGTAGTTACATGTGATGTACCATGTGCTTATCTTCCCATTCAAGTACACAGAGCATGGGATTCAGGTATGACTGGAAAAAAACTGCGCTGGGGCTGTGCAAATAATGCAACTTATGGTCTATAAGGATGTATGTTTGTGTAAACCTCCCAAACAGCATTCCCCTTCAGAAATCAATCAAAATTAAGTCAAATGGACCAAGACTGACCTAAAAAGCTTTAGTTAACCCCTACCATTTGACATTATTCCACTGGCTCTTTTTCCTTTATAAGGACTGATATCATTAATGGGAAGAGGAGCTAATGGCATTATTGAGCTGCTTGAGTGATCTGTGGAGATGTAGGTGTTTGTACAGAGAGCATATGAACTCTTTCAACTCTCTCGTTTCCCACTCTAGGCCTCATGCTGTTGCTCTTACTTACACAAACATTACTTTCACTACTGCTAGCTTCTCATGTACAGATGGTAAAGGACAGGGATTAACAATTTCTCCACAGTCATTTTTAAATCCCACTCATATAAATGGGGAACAGTGAGGGAAGCTCACATCATCCTAGTCAGCTACTGTCTATCACAGACTAATCCCAATATAATTCCATTTTAATCCCATTGGACTCAGTCACCAGCTTAATAAATGGAGGAAATCTTTCTCTCTGGCTGATCAGTTAAGGGCTTTGCTGGTGTTTCCAGAGGGCAGTGATTACATAATCTGTCAAAAAGTAAAATGAACAGACAACCTTTGCTGGTAAGCACCGACTAGCCATGAGACTGTGCTCCAAGGTCCAGAGGCACACAGACAAAGTGTATTAAGCAAAACAGGTAAAAACCGTCCATCATTCTTACTTATTGCTTAATTATTACCTATGCTACCTGTGCATTTACTGTATCTATTTTACCCTGTTTATTTACATTACATGTAAACCCGCTTTTGCATGGTTACCTCTTCCTATTTTGTACTGCTACTCTGGAGCTCTGTCAGTCATAACAGGCTGATGCAGCATGTTTTGGACCATTTTTTGTTCTTACAGAAAAGCACAGGCATTAATCTATAGTCCTAAGAGAGAGCAAGCTATTGTAATGCTGTGCGCTCTAAAATGGCCTTAAAGTTGGCACATAAAGGTTGTTCAGGCCCCTAAGGACACAAGCCCCTGCACTGGCACAAAATTGCTGATAGTTCAGAATGGTTAAAAACAGGTCCAAGAATGATACAAAAAAATAAAGCCTTACACTGTAATCCTATTTCTTTTGTTCTGCTAAGACTTCGAATTGTGTTATTTATAGAGAAATCTGATGCAAGCTTATCAGAACGAGAAAATACAGACCCAGTGTCTATGTACAATGGCCACAAGCTACAGTTATAAACAGCACAATTTAGATTTTTTTCAAAATATACATGTTCAAAGTCAACTGTACACAATAAAGGCAAGATTATGGACAATTCTTGAAAGGGAAAGTTGTACAGCATTCCTGTGTAATTACCAAGTTATCCCTATGCATCTATTGCTCTGCCTCCACCCAACCTACACAGCCACATGTTTGTTTTCAGCAAACTGTCCACTATTCTCTAGTTGTAATTACAAGGAGGACAAACAGCATCAGCACTGATCATGATACGTCAAAAGCTCCTGTTCTCTTAAATTATTGTGTACAAATAATGGTATACGAGCAATAAAGAAATGCCCAATTTACCCATATTTACTGTGATAACTCGAACTGAGGCACTCGGTATTTCAAGAAGAGCAATATGTTGGATTGAAAGCGCAATGCTATGTGGTGCACCAAACTGGAAACCATTTAGACAACCACATATCAGCAACTGCAGCTCACAACCATTCCTGCTGTCTGTAATATGAATAAGCCTAAGGCTTTGACACTGTTGTTTTGTACTACTAAACCCTACCGCTCAGGAGCAAGAGGCCACATTTGTCTGAAATCATGCAGTGCAGACATTGAAAGGTTTAATGTTTATTAAGTTCTAGGTTTATAATCTACCCTACGTTAGCGACAAGCTAACACCTCCGTTTAGGGGTGAATGTACCTTCTTTTCGGAATTGAATGTGAGGCTCATTGAGGACAGGTTTGTTGTGGACCTGCAGGAGCTTGGGTGTGTACAAGTGTAAATACCACTTATCCGTCTCACAGCAAGCTGCTGAACAATGTCTAATCCCCCTCCCTCCTTCAGAAGTAATCTCCTTCTCTTGTCCCAAGATATAAATGTGGGTAATGTTGACTGAGTTTCTACTGTTAGCTCAGACAGGAACATCCCGGCCTAGTTTAGACCCTGCAGGGAGAGTAGACTATGTAGGTGAGTATTTTTGAAGATCAGCGATCTGATTACCAGCTTGTTTTGTTAGATATCAGGTTTACAAAATGGCTTGTTTTCATAGTGAACAGTTGCAAAACAGAAATGCTGGCCCCAAAAGATCCCTAGCCCTGCGGATCATACATGTGCCAAATCTAACAGACAACGGATGCAGCTGAGATAGCCCTCCATTCTTCTATTTGTTATGTGCTATGAGTCAGTCCTACAGGCAAATTATGCTAATGGATGTGAATGACATGCAGAAAAAAAACAAGAAGGAAGGGAGAGGAAGAGAGAAGAAGATACATGTGGGAGGAAGAGACTGAAAAATTCAGCGAAGATGGTGTAAACAACAGGTTAAAATCCAGTACCATAAGACTGGTGATATGTGGTAAGAGACAGAAAGAAATATACAATAGGGAAGGAATGACTCTGCTACTCTGCTAGACTCTGGGAAATCTAACTGACTCCTCCCCTTTTAAGCTGGGTGAATGAGTACCATGCTGAAACCTGACTGCTTCTAGAATAACAGACTCAGTGAGTGTGTGAGGGTTAAGATTGTATGTACAGTACACAACCATACCTTCTCCATCCATTAATGCAGATCAGTATGCAATATAAAGTAGAGGTGGGCAATACGGCCCTAAAATAATATCGCAATATTTGAGTACTTTTGTGATAACGATATATTTCAACAACATACAATTGCAACAAAATATATACTACTTTTAGACCTTGAGGCATTTTTGACTTTCCTCATACTCAGCTACGTGTTTCTTCTTCTTGTTACAGACCTTTTACATAGCTGACGTATCATTGTAGTTTGTTGTACATCTAATATTTTGTACCAAAACCACCTCCACACTACTGAAGTCGCTCCCCTATTTGGGACAAACCACCTCCACACAACCCACTTTCTGCCATATCTGTTGCTCTGCCTTTGAGTCACGTAATGAAAGCATTCCATACTCTGTGTATATAAATTATATAATTACATAAAGATATATCACGATATGGTTATGATGCTATATCGTCTACAAAATTATATCGGTATTATCGCAAACGATACGATAGGGCACAACTATGCTACAAAGTACATTATGTTTCTTCCCACAGTCTTTAAAATAGAGTATCCCTTTATCTTTTTCCCAGTTGTGTATAATCTTTATGGGCCGATTTAAAAACAGTCAAATCCTGGTATATACATTTGGTATCCAAAATTCCCCGGTGCAACATTTCAGCGTTATTAGGATTGTTATTTACAACAGGAGCAAGGATACTAGTGAGACACATTCCCACTTGGCCAATTTAGAACAACGACTTAACCTAACATGTCTTTGGAATATGGAAGGAAACTGGAATACAGAGACTAAACCCAAGCAGACACAAGAAGTGAACCTGAGGATCTCTAGAACTCTGAGGCAACTACACAAACTGCTTTTGCCTCCGTGCTGACTATATCACTAGATCTCTAATTAGCTCATCAGAATGTTATTGGAGACACAAGAAGAAGATGGCAAGAGTAAATCTGAGCTTTTTCTAATCACATATTTATTCATAATTAATTTTAAATGACAGCAAAGTCAAATGTATCTATACAGTGCTTTTTATAAAGGTGCTCAAAGTAGCTTTGTAATATTATGTTATCTTAAAAGGCCTATCCCAAATTGAGCAAGCAAGAATTTATCTATCTACACATATTTTTTCTATAAAACATACTTTGAGATACTTCATCGCCATCTCTTTTTCTATCTATATATTTTGCATTCCTTGCATTCCTTGACCTCACTCTTACTTTCACGTCATTATTTACTTACAATCTTTTCAGATTGTTATTCCTTCCCTCTTAACTATTCTGTCACTGGCTTACTTTCTCTTAAGGACACAGACTACTAGCCCCTGTCCTGGGGCAGAAGCAGATGGCATGCAGTCATTAGTGTATTGTCTGTGCTGTTGCCTTGCTTGATAACGGGCTCACATTAAGTGGAGCAGCAGGTGCACTCACACACACTCTTCCCTGCCCGACCATCTGCCATACACACAGACACAAACTCAAGGAGGCCTAAAAGGGAGCGAGAGAGATGAGAGAGCAAGAAAGAGCACCCAACAGTCTAGTCACTCCTCAATGCTTCTGACCCGTATCAAAAACAGAGTATAGACCAGTTTCTCTTTTCAGTTTCACTTCTAAGTTGTAAACAAGGATCAGCATTTCACTGCATTATGTGCAAGCTCACTAGTAAAAACATGCAAACGATACTATGCCAAATAAGAGATGAAAGGGTGTCGACTTTAAGTCAACTGAGCTTAACTTTCGATTGGCTGGCAGAACAATCATGGCATTTCCCTGTGTGGTCAGTTTAAAATAACATTCTCTGTTTATTACTTAAATGTTACAATGCATGAATTAATTGGTATTAATGAAATAATGTTTCATTAATACCTAAGGGATCAAATGTGTAATCCTGCTGTAGTTTGTTTACTTCCCTCATGATTCAGTGATTGTATACCACCGCGATCTTGTTTTTCTATTACGTTGCAGCCCAATATGACTGACGATACAAATCATATTAGATTTTGTATATATTAGTACCTACATTTTGTTTTGTGCATTTTGTTGAAATGCACTTAATTTGAATGTGTTTAAAAATTCTACTACTACTACTATTTCAGTTTTAACTTAATCATAAAAATCAAACATGCAAAATGGCAGCTTAACAGAACAAGATGATCCATTTCTACGTCTCTTGTCTCAAAAACTTTAAACCATTTTCTAACTTTCAAGAGGAAATGTTTCTCCTTATCTTTTAAACAATTGCCACTCTGATCTTGATGAAACTCTGGGCAATCAACAGATTATTTAACTGAGATAGGTGAAGCCAAAAGCACATTGCCATGATTATTTTGTATTTAAAATGTATGTAACATCTGCCTTGACAGAGAGATTGTAAACACTGCCATATAAAATGCTTTCGATTACCTGCACTAAAAATGCTGATATGGCAAAAAAAACAATCAGAGGCTGCTCTATTTACTAATCCAGCTCACATCAGCCCTGAAAGACACAGGATTAAACCAACTGTAGCCCATTGTGGGTGTGTCCTTAGAACAAATACTTCCTCTTGTGACTGGAAATATACAGATGAGAAAATATGTTTACCATTAAATATTTGATTGGTTTTTCTACAAGAAATTCCATATCAGAAAACAAGCGGTTTTTAAAACACTATAACATTTAAGAACGCTATAACGGCTGTGACATTTTACCTTTTTTATGTTTTACTGAAGTGCATGTAATCAAAGTTTGTTTTGCACTAGAACTCAATGGCCAACAACAATCCCACTTATTTATGGGTTAACAGCAGTGGACATCTGGATACAAGGCAGGATGAAAACAAGTTCATAAGTGGCAGTGCACAGTTTGCTGCACGGTAAAAGAATTCAAGCACACACTTTAGTCGTGGGACCATGTGCTAAAACCTCAGCTCTGCACTGCACTGAACACACCCACAATACAAAGAGAGCTATGTTGCCCAATGATTGTATTTTTTTTGTTATTTTTGTATCCTGAATCTGGGCCAGGATGGCTTGCCATCATTGTTGGAGAAATTATTTCTGAATTATACCTGAAAGATCTAATGGAAAATGTCATGACACCTGCCTGTGAACTGAACATCGACAGAAAGTAAACCATGCAGTAAGACAACACCCCCAATCATACAGTTGTCTTGCCAAAGAATGGTTAAATAAGAAAAGGGAATGTTTTGGGGTGGCCAAGTTAAAGTCTTAAATGAGGAAACCAAGATTAACATCTCAAAAATCCTATAGGACTGAACATCAGTAATCGAAAATGTTCAAGCCCTCACACTGAAAGCAAAGGTTCACATTCTTTTGCCACCTTCAAGTATAACACTGGGTCATATTCCTCAAGAAATAAATGATCAAGTGCAGTATCTGCAGTGTCTCATTTATGTAACCAGGCTCTTTGAAAATCTGATGTTTTAGTTCATACCTGTGAAGAAAATAGATCATTCTAAACACTCTATGTTCAGACTCTATAGAAACTCTAGATGTAAGTGGATTTGGTAAGTCTGCGATGATCCCCCCCATCGTTTTTAATGCTTCGT